>JBBPLN010000184.1:0-34588 GCA_038089815.1 Sutorius eximius | reverse complement strand
TGAGTACCTTTGTACCGTGGAAGGCATGTATGACACGAGCTACACAGATGTTGGCATAGTCACGTCTTGCGGTATTCGTGGGGAGCAGACGTAATCGTCCGTACTATAAAATCTTACGAATTCAGGATGACGAGGAGACAAATGGTCGAGTCCATAAGAGCATCGCCATGAGAGTTTCAGAAAAGCCGCTGTATCACCTACTCGTCCCTCACTTTCATGGGTCTCGACTGGAAAACGGCGTTGATATCGGGCGCATTCGTTTCTCTTGTCGTCCAGTTGTCTCGAAGTCGGGCGAATCGAAACCTCCCACCATCTATTCCTGGACTTCCGCTTCTCGGCAACACATTACAGCTCGTCAATCTGACGCATTTGCAACTAGACGAGTGGAAAAACCAGCATGGACCCATCTACTCCTTGAATGCGTTAGGCGGCATCATCGTGGTGGTAGCGAACGCAGCCATCGCGTCGGATATTCTTGACAAGATGTCCGCGGTGACCTCCTCGCGCCCTGATTGGATCATGGTGAGCTTAGACTTGCCTCAGGTTGCTATTGTGCTTGTTGCTCAGGAACGTATTGGCAGGCGAGCGAATTGATGGGAAGAACTAATTTACTCTCTGCCCAAAAGTATGGAGAAAAGTGAGTGCGGTACCGGAAGAATTTACCTGGCGCTTACGTTCATGTCGAGATGGCGTAAACATCGCCGTGGCGCACACGATGCGCTTCGTTACCCAGAGCATTTCTTCCCTGTGCAAGAACACGAAGCACTTCTCCTTGTTCGTGATCTTCTCTCAGGGGAGCTCAGGGATGATCTTGAGGCGAACTTACGTCGCACATCTGCATCCACTGTTTGGAGGGCCATCTATGGCGGGCCGCCTCTAAAGATTTTAGGTGACAAGAATTTGGAAGAAGTAAATGATCTTGCAGACCGCTTCTTGGAGGCTCTCAGTCCTGGCGGAGGGATTGTTGATATACTTCCGGTACTTAACTACTTGCCCAATTGCTTGGCACCGTTCAAACAGTTGAGTCCCTATCGATATCCATGTGGTAGACGCATTGACCTTGTACAGGTATGCAAACAATTTTTTTGCCCGTGCCAATGCATTCTTCACCAACCTGTCTGACGAAGCCATCAAGCGCAAGGTGATCGCTAGGCTCCTCAGCCGACATGCTGTTCTGGGGACTCAACTGCCGCATATTGCAGCTCGTCTCTCACGATCCTGCAAAGCTCAACTTCTGCGCATTATTGAATGATTACAAAAAATCTCAGGGTCTTTCGGACGAAGATGTCGCCTGGATCAGCGGTATGATGTTGTAAGTAGATCTTCGTTGTTGGCCTCAATCGCTCGCTGAACAAACGACTCCTCAGCCTAGGGGGTGCTGAAACGGTACGTCGGTCGTCTCTTAAATCAGCGTTTCCTCATACACAAACAGAGCTCCACGGTGCTGCACTACTTCATCTTGGCCATGATCCTCCACTCCCATGTTGTTTGCAAAGCCCAAGAGGAACTTGATGCTGAAGTCGGAGACCGACCCCCAACCTTTGGTGACCGTGATCGTCTGCCGTACATTGAGGCGATCGTAAAGGAAGTTCTGCGGTAAATAATTCTTCACCGTCGTACGTGGCATGTGCTTACCCGGTTCAGGTGGCGTCCAGTCGTGGCAATTGGCGCACCGCACGTAGCGACTGAGGTGAATCTCCCATTTAGATGCATTCATTGTGCTGATGTATCTTTTTATCAGGACTTCACTTACCGAGGTTATACAATCCCGAAAGGCGCCATGGTCCTAAATAATTTATGGTTAGTTTTAGGATATTTATAATGACCCCAGGCTAAAATATCTCATTGCAATTCGATAGGTCCATCACGCATGACCCTGCGCTCTTTGATGATCCGGACGCCTTCATACCCGAACGTTTCTTGGCGTCAGAAGAGTCAGAACCACGACAGACGAATGTCCGTTATGACGATTTGGCCTTTGGGTACGGTCGGCGCATCTGCGTTGGGCGACACGTCGCTGTGAATTCCCTCTTCATCACCATTGCAACGCTGCTCTGGGCATTCGATTTTCACAAGGCAGTCGATCAGCATGGCAATGAGATTACCCCGTCTGCGATGGAATTCCATAATACCGGAGGGACCGTTCGCTCGAAGTCCTTCCCGTTCAAGCTCACTCTTCGGTCTGCATGTGCTCTCAAACACGTTCATGATTCATTGTAACCTCTATCGTTCGCTTGTGACACCAGGAATACAAATGTACATGCGGAAGGAGCAGCTGTAATCTCTTCCTTACGAAAGACTGCTTGTAGTCGAATATAAGAACACCAGGTTGGATGCGGGATCGTAGTGCATGATGCCTTCCAAAAATTGCGTGCATACATGCAGTGGTTTCGATTACAATTGCACTCTGACTCTCTGAGGCAGACTCCCTCTCCCTAACATTTCTTCGTAGAGACGCGGGTCTACGCAATCTGAGCCAAAACCACGTTGGGAGCCGTCGCCTTGATATCGGCAGGCTGTTCTTCAACGGCAACAAACTGGACTCTGTCGTCTTGCGCAAAAATGACATAACGCTATTGCGAGGATACCAAGACAGCGAACACTGATGCAAGTCCGAATTGGTGGCTTGATCACAAGGAACGGATAAAACGGAGGGCAGAATGGATGATCGAGCATGCACCTCACTCACACCTTTGAACGCGGAGAGCCCAGAAAACCAGTGGCATCAAAGATGAGCCCAAGCCTGCTCGTAGGTTCGCCCTTGTCGTCCGCGATGAACCGAACGCCTGTCATTCGGCGATGAGAATGAACGCACATCCTATACGAGAAGACAATGTACCAGTTCCTTCCGGGGCAAGCTTTTCCTTCCAAGCCCTGCGTGTATGTGTCATCTTAGCAGAGTATATGCGTGGGCACGAGCGGATGAGAACATACTTGGTCACAAAAACATCGTTGACAGCAACGACGTAGATGCCCTTGATCCCCTTCGCCTTGTACTTGCCGTAGTCCTGGATGTACTGGGTTACCTGAGAGCTGCACTCAGATGTAGACGGCGGCCGAGACACCGAGCTAAAGCGCAACGGTCAATCAGTGTCATGTACAGGTTTCGACGTTGCTAAAAAAACGAAAATGAGACCCACGGTTATGTTCTTTCCGGTGAGATCGAGCGTAAAGCTCTTCTGGAGTCATCTTCCTTGACATTTACCGGGGGTACCTCTTCATCGGGGCCATTCTGGGCCGTGGCGAGGACGCTGGCTACTGCAGAGTGCGCTGCGCGGGCTGCACCTATGAGAAGGGAGGCCATTGCAAAAAAAAAGTGGGGACAAGTCCTGGTAGCGCGAGATCGACTTCATATCCTCAGCTGTGATATGGCGTCAGGTATTGCACGAATCACGTGAGCAACCTAAGCCGAGCTCGCAGAAAAAAGTGAGAAAGACGTGGTCATGGCAAGATCTTTGCGGGTCTTTCGAAGTCAGGCCATGGATTGGTCGAGACAGGCACAAATGAAAATAAAATTACGAACGCGAGATATTCTGATATTGTAAACTCGCACTTTGATACTCTGTGAGGAATAGCCTATCACGCTCGGTCACAAGAAACCTGGGCCCATCGTGAATCACCCGCGAGAAACGAAGCGGAGAAAGCAAGCACGTACGAGAGTAACTCGTTCACATAGTCTTTTACCAACCCTATGCTCTCCGCATCCATCGTCGAGCTGGCTACCATCTGGGGCAAACTCACTGAAACAGTCGGTCATCAACCCACGCCCGCGCGATCGATCCGACCATGAAAGAGACTGAGGACATACCCAACATTCTCAGTAAATGCTCTGCGCCGTAGATTGCGCTCATGTCCTTTTCCTGCCCAACCTGGACTTTAGGACCAGTGACATACGCCTTGCGGATCTCCGCATACTGAGGGCGCTCAAAACGATAAAGCAAGTTCGCACCGAGGGAACGATCAAAGTAAACTGTGAGCCCGGAAATAATGGTAGGAAGAACGAGGTCAGGGTCACGTAAGCTATGTTGAAACCCAGTGAGGATATTATCGCTGGACACCAGAAAGGTGACATACCTGGTTTGTTTTCCCATTTTCGCAACATGCTCTTTGAACTCTTGCAGAATTTCGACCACGTTGGGCGTCCGAGGAAGTGACACCAGCTAGATCACATCATGAACGTCAAAACCACAATACGAATAAACAGAAATGGGGGTAGATACGTCCTGATTTTGACGGAGACGCGTACATTCAACCAACGAAGGACATACCTGGTTGTTTTTCGTGATAGCCTCCCAATCATCAACGAGGAGCACTTTGAGCACCTCCGGCACATTCAACTTCATCTCCGGCTTGCGACTATTTTCGTCCTACAGCATCGCCCAACGAGTCAGCAATCAGAGAGGCGAGATGCGGGAGTCACTGTAAGAAAGAAAGAAAGCAAGACAAGCGAGAGCAGAGCACGAATCCCGAAACGAATCCCATGCGCCCGCTCGCCATACGCCCGCCGTTGAAGCATAAAGACTCACCTCTTCCCTACCTCGCTTCGTCCCCCTCCCATCCTTCCTCCCACCTCGTCCAGTCCCAGTCCCAGCTCCACCGCCCACACCGCCCGACCCGCTCCCTCCCGCACCTTTTCTGCTTCCCGCTGCCGAAGAGGAGGTCGCTTGGGACGCCTGGCTCGAAAGTGCTTTCTGAAGCGCAACATTGGTCTCATTAAACTTGAGGAGACGCGCCAGGGGGACCCATTCGTCCCACCTGCACAAAAAGACGCATGAATTGGTCTGAACGCCGTGTCTCGCCACGACTGGAACTGGAACTAAGGGGTGCATAGGCCAGAGTCCAACTAGACTCGTCCGATCCACGAAAGAAACGGGACGCGAACAGACGAAAACAGGTAGACAGGGAACGCGGGCGCACGACTCACGTTTGTTTCCACCCCTTGTAGTGTACCAAGAAATGTGGGCCGACCCCTGCGAGTTTCGTGTTGCTCTCGTCCCACGTTTCGATTTTCAGGATCTTGGCCTCGTAGATGAGAGGTCCGTGATAGCACAGGACGCGCTCGTTGATCGTGAATGGGATATTGCCAGTGGCAGACATGTCTGCCTCGAGTGTATGGTGGCTGAGGGTGGCGTGCAAACAAACCCCCGCTACTATCACAAATCGGTGGCTTCTTGCTTCAGTTTCTGCGCAAGTAAACTCGCCTGGAAGCTCACAGTGTAGGGACACTCGCAAATCAATTACTTTCTCTTTAACCTACTTCAAACAAACGTGATGCGACGGGACACAGCGTCAGCCGGAAATGGATGTAATATGGCAATGGTTCGCGGTGCTAGAACATCTATTCCTTCAAGAATCCGTGTTTTACCTAGTGGAGGCCAACTTCCAAGTCCCGATGATAGCACTAGTGTGACGAGTGTATCAGCTCAGTTAGCCCATCCGCGACTCGGATGTCAGTGGTTACAGCAGCATCATTACGAACGGGACATGGTCCACTCGTCCGAGAATACAAGTAACTAGGTGGACAACACAGACATAATGTATTAGAAAGGATCCCAAACGCCAGGACAATGTTCCCTCCAGCCCATTTTGCATAACCATAAATACCGCACCACGTCGGCAGCGCGTCGAAGCACAGCAGCACTCTGCACGAGGTCGCCATAAAGGTCATGCTGGGGTCGCAGTCTCCAGTGGTGCCAGTCCAGTGATAAAAATTTCCTGGTCTTCATTCGAGAGATCCTCGAGCGTCCGCTGGTTTGTCTCGGGAATCAAAAGCGTGGAAAAGACACCCGTCATCATGACGAACGAAAGCACCTTCAGCCTACCCACAGGTGAGCAAAACAGACATACAAAAACGCAAGACATACATTGTGCTCATGGGGTTCGTCCGAGTGACAGCGGCGAATACCACCTGTGCAATCACGGCGCCGAGTTTTCCAAATGCGGCAGAGATTCCGTATGCAGTGGAGCGGTAACGAGTGGGGAAGACTTCGCCAGGAACAATAAACGTGGTGGTGTTGGGCCCAAAGTTTTGGAAAAAGTTGGCGAGGCATAAGAGCACCATGAACCCATCACCAGAGAGATGGTCGAAATCAAATGCTGGGAGGGGTGTCAGACATCGACGGGTTTACGGGATCCTGTGGACATACCCATTATCCAAAACAAGATAGTCAGAATTATAAATCCCATCAGCTGGATGGGCTTGCGTCCCAAGATGTCTATCAGCAGGAAGCATACAATGAACCCCGGGATGTAACCACCGAGGCTCAAGATGATGTTTCCCCAGCAGAACTGGAACAGATTGTCGTAGACAGTTGCTGGACCCTTGAAGCCATCAATTGATATTGATCCCAGGATCGTGTCGTTGTTGAGAGTGAGGGCGTAAAAAGCAACCTGGACACAAGTGAGTATACAAGACATGGAAGCCCAAGCCCATCCACTCACGTCAAGCGCAAACCACGAGTACGCTACCCCGAAGAGGACCTTCAAGTTCTCCAGCTTTGAGAAATAGGCGATGAAGTCCCTGCTGGATGAACGAGGAGCAATGACGCGCAACTCGTCGATCATGTCGTCGTCGGTATGGATAGTGTAACCACGACGCGCCAGAGTGATCCTGATATCGTGGGCTGCCCGGCCAATCTTGCGAGTAACATCCATCGTAAATCGCGGGGTTTCAGGCAGGGTCAGGCGGAAATATAGGGCGACCACTGCGGGAAGACATCCAAGCCCAATGAGGAGTCGCCAGGTGTAGTCCACCCGACTGGCTGGCGCATCGATCTGGTCTTTGAAAGCAGCCACGACAATAAGACCCACCAGCCCAGCAACTGACGAGCTGTCAACAAGAGAGGGAAAAAATAGGGACTAACATACAAAGTTGACCTAAACCTTGAGCCGAGAACACGGCGGTCATCAGACGGCCGCGAGCCTGTGTGGGAGAAAACTCGGATGTGATGACAGCGCTCAAAGGGTAGTCACCCCCGATGCCAATTCCCATCTGATCAGCTGGTGTTCAGTACTTCCACGCGGCTAGAAACGAATCCAGCTCTCACGATGACACGCCAAACGATGAGAATATTGACGATGTTTAGAACGGATCCCTGGCCAGAAACGGCTTGCCCAAAGGTGGCAGTGATCATGATTATAAGCTCGACACCATCTACATCGATGAGCGTTTGGAGGAGCATATATGAAATGGTATATTTCATCACTCACACATTCGCTTGCGCCCAAGGACGTCCGCAAGCCATCCGAAGAAGAGCTGTCCAACCAAGTTTCCGGCAAAAGTTGCTAATTTGAGGCCCGCAATTTGCTGTAGCGAGAGCGCTGTTATGAGCGAGTCAGAGTCAGAGGTAGAAGGGTGCATCCGGGGATCTCACGGTAGGCATACTGCAACATCTTCGCAGCAATATCAATGGCAAATATATCATAACTAGCAAGATGTTACAAAGTGAAATATCATTGGAAGAAACGAGCAGACTCACGCATCGGTTAAAAAACCAACGCCTGCCACCAAGCAAAGTTTAAAATGGAATCCGCTGAGAGACGAGCGGGGAGCATCAGACAGATGAGAAAATGGAATCGGTCAAGAAGAGAAACCTACGAGAGAGATGCTTCGTTGATCTCCTCCAAAGCGAGGCGACGGCGATCGTTGAGGACCGCAACCTCATTGACTGTGCCATTCGGTTTATCCTGTTCCTCAGAGAGACGCCGCTCGTCGCTGGACACAGTAGGATGGCAAGTTGGGGAGGGAGGCATAATGGGATTTGTACTTGATGCCATTCCGGCGTGCAGACGGACTTTATATCATAAATACCCACCGGTTCATCTAGAGCCCGCGGATGTTGGCACTGCCTTGGTGTTACTGTCGTGGGGAAAATATAATTATTGGTGTACATCCCCGCACGTTCGACCTGCCATTACTCAGTGTCGCAGCCACATTGCGATGCCGACCAGAGAAGTTGACACTCCAAATTCCGCCAGTGAGGCCGCAGTTCATTGGACTGGCTCAGACGACGACTGGATGACCCATCAGCCGACTGACCGATCAGTGAAATGGGTTCTTTGTGCTTCTTTGGACACGGTCTGTGACAGGCGAGAGACAAAGTTGACACAGCCGAGCTAGGAACGACCATTCACTGTGGGTCGGCGCTCTGATGTTGTACTTTAAGATCAGCAGCTAGGTCTCAGGCCCATAACGCGTCCAAGGCACCTGGAGGGCAGCCTTTGACCCTCCAGGCGAAATCAGTTCGCAACATGTAAGCAGGGGTGCTCACTTGAGCTCGGTTGCCTGCAGCGGGCATGTTGGTACATATGCGACCAAGAACATCCTTGGTTGCACTAAGATTAGCAGTCACATTACCTTACCACTTCTTTGATACCAACTCCGTTGAGCTTCTTCAGCGGCCACGTTGGGCGTCGTTGGGCGTCAGCTCAAAGTTGGTAAGACGACTAACTGCACAACGAGTTACGAGAGAGATCTGAGGAAAAATGACATGGGGCGGCCATCGCCGCGGGGGTTGGCGGAAGTGGAGAAGAGCCGGGCTTCAAGCTTCAATGAAGGACTGGCCCAAAGCAAGCAGTCGGATCGGATTCCGGAACGATGTGGTCTGGAACATGTGAAGCCAGTGGCTAAGATGGCATAAAAAATACCAAAAAGACGGCTCGCTGATTGAGCGGACTGGCCAGGCTGCCATGGCTACTTACTATCAAACAGGTCAGCAGGCATAACAACCACAATGGCGTCTAGTGAGACTGACCCTGTTCTGAGTGAGCAATGGAACAAGCCATTGCTAGCCACAGTCAACTAGCCCCTAATCCATACTCCAGATGACCCTAACCCTAAATTTGTCAAAAGTTTTTACATGCCGGTCATACATCTGAGTCGCTACATACAGGGCAACCATGCAAATGCTTAGGGTTGAATAACTTGAAACCTTATGGTAACCTATAAACCTCAGCTCAAATTTTTTTCACCTGAACAGGGCACATCAATCTTTGCTGACAGTGGTCCGGGGTAAGATAGCAGCAATGTATGATCAATATATCAGCTCATCTGCACAAGACACCACTTGTCCGAGAATATAAGTAACTATATAGATGAACAACACAAACATAAAGTATCAGAAAGCTTTGCAGTACAACACGTCACAAAATGACCCCGAATGCCAGAACATAAACAAATATTACCCATGTACCCTCCAGTCTGTTTTACATAACCGTAAATATATCGCCAGCGCGTCGAAGCACAGCAGCGTTGTGCACAAGGTCACCATAAAGGTCATGCTTCTGCATCCCCCAAAGGTACCCGTCCAGTGATATAATTTTCCTGGTCTTCATTCGAGAGATCTTCAAGCGTCCGCTGGTTTGTCTCGGGGATCAAAAGTGTGGAAAAAACACCCGTCATCATGACGAACGAAAGCACCTTCAGCCTACCCACAGGTGAATAAAATAGACATATAAAAACGCGAGACATACATTGTACCAACCCCCTTCTGCGCGCCCGTGGGGTTCGTCTGAGTGACAGCGGCGAATACCACCTGTGCAATCACGGCGCCGAGTTTTCCAGATGCGGCAGAGATTCCATGTGCAGTGGAACGGTACCGAGTGGGGAAGACTTCGCCAGGAACAATAAACGTGGTGGTGTTGGGCCCAAAGTTTTGGAAAAAGTTGGCGAGGCATAAGAGCACCATGAACCCATCACCAGAGAGATGGTCGAAATCAAATGCTGGGAGGGGTGTCAGGCATCGACGGGTTTACGGGATCCTGTGGACATACCCATTATCCAAAACAAGATAGTCAGAATTATAAATCCCATCAGCTGGATGGGCCTGCGTCCCAAGATGTCTATCAGCAGGAAGCATACAATGAACCCCGGGATGTAACCACCGAGGATCAAGATGATGTTTCCCCTGCAGATATGGACCAGACGCTCATAGACAGTTCCTTGCAGTATCGTCTTATCAACCAACCCCAGAATCGTGTCGCTGTTGAGAGTCAGGACGTAAAAAGCAACCTGGACACAAGTGAGTATACAAGGCAGAAGCCCATCCCGTCCACTCACGTCGAGCGCAAACCACGAGTACGCTACCCCGAAGAGGACCTTGAAGTTCTCCAGCTTTGAGAAATGGGCGAGGAAGTCCCTGCCGGATGAACGAGGAGCAATGACGTGCAGCTCGTCGACCATGTCCTCGTCGACATAGATAGTGTAGCCACGGCGCGCCAGCGTGGTCCTGATATCGTGGGCTGCCCGGCCAATCCTGCGCGCGATATCCATCGTGAAACGCGGGGTTTCAGGTAGGGTCAGGCGGAAATATAGGGCGACCACTGCGGGAAGACATCCAAGCCCAATGAGGAGCCGCCAGGTGTAGTCCACCCGACTAACTGAGGTCTCGATCGGGTCCCTGAAAGCAGCCACGGCAACAAGCCCGACCAACGTAGCAACTGACGGGACATCAATTAGAGAAAAATAAACTTGAAGGACTAACATACAAAGTTGACCTAAACCTTGAGCCGAGAACACGGCGGTCATCAAACGGCCACGAGTTTGTGTGGAAGCAAACTCGGATGTGATGACAGCGCTCAAAGGGTAGTCGCCCCCGACGCCAATTCCCATCTGATCAGCTGGTGTTCAGTACTTCCACGCGGCTAGAAACGAATCCAGCTCTCACGATGACACGCCAAACGATGAGAATATTGACGATGTTTAGAACGGGCCCCTGGCCACAAACGGCTTGCCCAAAGGTGGCGGTGATCATGATTATAAGCTCGACACCATCTACATCGATGAGCGTTCGGAGGAGCGTATATGAAATGACACATTTCATTACTCACACATTCGCTTGCGCCCAAGGACGTCCGCAAGCCATCCGAAGAAGAGCTGTCCAATCAAGTTTCCGGCAGGCGTCGCTAATTTGAGGCCCCCAATTTGCCATGCCGAGAGCGTTCCCCCAGGACCTAGTAAACAAGAAGTCAGTCACTGAAGGAAGGTGGACTTCTTGGGGGCCTTACCGTAGACAAAGCCCAGCATCGTCGCAGCGATGTTAATGGCAAATATATCATAACTAGTAGAACGTTACCGAAAAGAAATACCATTGGAAGAAAGAGCAGACTTACGCATCGGCCAGAAAACCAACGCCTGCCACCAGGCAAAGTTTGACATGGAAATTACTGAGAGACGGGCATCAGACAAATGAGAAATGGAACCGGTCGAGAAATGGAACATACGAGAAAGTCGCTTTGTCGATCTCCTCTAAAGCAATGCGACGGCGCTCGTTGAGGTCTGCAACATCATCGAATCTGCCATTCATCCCGTTCGTATGCACGCGAGGTTTCTCCTGTTCCTCAGAGAGATGCCGCTCGTCACTAGACATCCAGTGGGGGAAAGTAATCGGGGTGTGCTTGATGGGCCATGCAGGCGTGCGGACAGACTTTATATTACGGGTACGTACTGGTTCATCTAAGGCCCACAGATTTCGGAACTACCTTGGCGTTACTGTCGTGGGGAAAGTAAGCTTATTGGTGTACCTCCCCGCACGTTCGACCTACCAGTGGCGCGGCCGTATGCTGCGGTGCCGACTCGAAAAGTCGCCATTCCGTCTTAGGCAACCTCCACCAGTGGTGCCGTAGCTGATTATATTGACTCGGATGGCAGTTGGATGGTCCATCATCCCATCCACCGATCAATGAAATGGGTTCTTCAATGTGCTTCTTTGGACATGGTTTGTATCAGGCGAGCCTGAGGAACAAAGTTAGCACTGCCGCGCCAGGAACCGCCATTTCTTCCTCTTGAGGCTGAACTCCTTCAAGAACCGTTAGCCAGGCACGTCCGAGTCGGACCTCAAGTACTTCTCATCAGGCGTGATTGGTTAATACGGCTTGCGTGTGCCCACTTGAGCTTGGTTGGCCGCAGCGGGAGAATTTGCCTAGGTATGTACGCGCCCAGTCGTACATAGGTACAACCAAGGTCCGACGCCCCTGTTTGCACCAAGATTAGCGGTGCGAACGTGATAGGTTCATCTTTGGCAATGTCCACATGGTAATACTCATCTGACCACTTCTTCGGGGGCCGACGCCGAGTTCCTGTAACGGCTATATTATCCGTCGGTTAGACAGTTCAACTCTATGTACAACGAGTACTACAAGGGATAGGCAGAAACAACAACCGTTGCATCAGAAAAAGTACTCGAAACACCACAGGACAGACCGATCAAGAAATGAAAAAAAGTATCAAACCTGTGCATTACTTTATTACCACGGAAAGCGTTGAACAGCAAGGGATAAAGAAAGCGTACACACAGCCTAACAAAGCGTACATTCGGATTCTCTGGGTATGGCTTGCAAGATACAAGGGTAAATGGAACAGCGTGGCCGTCGTCATGGGAGTTGGCGGGGGTAGAGAAGGATCAAGGGTGGACATGATGAATCGGAAAGCGGGGAGTCGGTCCGGAGCGATGTGGTTCGGGGGTCGTGCAGAGCCAACGGCTGAGATGGAATAAAAATTTACGGCTCGCTGAAAGCGGGCACTGCCATAGCTACATATCCAAGGTCGGTGGTCGTCTAACGCAACAAAATTACGACTCACCCTGACGCCCTTGCGCCAAGCGGGCAACCACAATAGGATCTAGCGAGAAACCGACCCTGTTCTGAGTGAGCAATAGCTACAAACAGTTCCCCGCCAACGCCCCTTGCCAACTAACGCCACCGTCTCTCAGTGGCGCCATGAGCGGCTGCATTGCACGCCTCGCAGACCCGTACCCGACTAGACCCAAAGTGCTCAGGGCCCTTTCGCGACTTGCGGACCCAATCAAATTCGGTCGCGGTCCTGTCGCCCTGTACACATTCATCGGGGTAACGGACACCTGAACGACGCCCCAAATTGCGGAACATATCACGAAGTCCGTCGTAGTCGGGAAGATCGGTAAAGGAGAGAGACAGGGCATAAGTGAGGAAGAGGGTGAATTCAGCAGGAAGAGTCGCTGTCATTGGAATTGTGAACGACGGTGAGTAGGAATTCGAGTCTTGATGGGCGTCGGGGTGGTAAGACGCGGAAGATTGTTTGCGGTGACAGCGATGACGCATCGGAGAGGGAGTAGGAGGTCCCAGAGACGGATTCGGAGAGCGGGCGCGTGAACATGACCGTCCAGGAGTACGGGGTTGTGAACGGGTACGAGGACGACGTGGGGTCGCACAAGTGAGTGGACAGAGAAGACGGGATTTCTCGACGTTAGAATGTACTTCGTCGTGTTCTAAATCCTCTTCTAACAGTGTGGTATCTTTATGACATGGTTGCTGCTCCTTTTCCAAGTGACCCTCATAAACATGATCTGGAGGTGATTCGGGTAACAGTGGACCGAGCGCATCCAATTTGGACTGAAAAATTAGCTCCCACGTTTGAGCCACAGTTGGTGCACGGATTTTTCTCCAAGGCAACGTTCCGCGTAGGAAGTAGATGAGCATATACGCCAGTGACTCGAGATCATCACGACGGGCGCATTCTGTGGGGGAGTTAGAGTGCATTCTATTACGAACGAGTGTGCAACGCACCGACGCCACGATGCGCATTCAAGCTTGCGAAGAGACTTGTCCCTACGCCGTGCCTGCCCTCTTGCTTGTAAGTGACATGTTCGCCTGTTCTGGGATCCCTGAAGCGACGCGCGAGACCAAAGTCGATGACATTGACGATGTACGCGGTTGGTGACGACGCCTGACCCATGACGAAATTGGCAGGTTTTACATCGCGATGCACGAATGAACGGGAATGAATGAATTGTAGTCGAGATATCTAGGCAACGGAAAATGAGCGTGGTAATTCATATTAGTTTATTATTCTCGACGCGGAGATGGAGGGGGAAGAGACACACGAGCTGATCCGCAAGGAGGAGGACGGTCTTGAGGGAGAAGTGTCTGTTGCAGACCTTGAAGAGATCCTCCAAGGAGGGACCGAGGAGATCGATGACCATGACGTTATAGTCGCCCTGCTTGCCGGAGTACATGATCCAGGGGACGCCAGGACCACCCATGAGGGACTTGTACACCTTTGATTCCTGGCGGAGGGGAGACGTGAGGGAGCGTGGAATGGCTGGCTCGAGCTTGATAGCGACTTCTTTCCCCGCTATGGTGTGCACGCCGAGGAAGACGGAACCTGTGGGGTACATGAGGACGACGACGGATGCGCACGGACCAGATACGCACCGCAGCCACCGTTGGCGATTTCTTCCTCGAGCCTGTACTTTCCGCCAAAGGTGACGTCCATCTCGACGTGGTGGCAGAGGGCGACTTGACAGTTTGTGTGTGGGGATAACAAGCTTGGTTTTCTGGTTCATATTATGTAAGATAGCCATATATAGCAGTGATGCGCAAACACGTGACCGCGTCGCGTCTTTCCCTTATTTGGAAATTCCTTCCCGTTCCCACAGGTTGCACAGCAAGTTGATCGCTTCCATTCTATCGCCACCGGAACAGCAGTGAGGAGGGCTGTTGTAGTACTTGATTGATCGATAACTAAACAAGAGTCTATCGTACACAGCATGTTACAGGTTTGTGGCGGACATCACGAATATCACCTTTCCTTTCGTCATGCCTTGCCTTGGCTCTTGAGCAGCTCCAACTGGTCTAATGCTGCTTTGTGGAACTCTTGGTAATTCCATGCCCCTGTGTTATCTTCCCCGTGAGTCACCCATCCGAGCGCTGCCGCAGTCACCCAGGCCACACGCAAGAATATTGTCCCGTCCAGATATGCATACCCGGGATCCACGTCCACCCCGTCCTTGGACAGCGACTCGAGCACGAATCCGGCCTCGCGATGCCCATACAGCACATTAAAGTGCGCCAACGCCCGCTGCACTTTGCAAAGGTGCTCGTTGGGGTGGACGAGCGCGTCGGCAAGGATAGCGTACCATGGGTTCGGCGTGCTCGCATAGGGCGACGTCGAAGAAGGGAGCGCACAGGCAGCCGGAGTTGGCTGAGGGCCAGGCAGGGTATTGCGGTACTTTGACGCCGGAGCGTTCAGAAGCGGTGCGAGTGGTTGAGAGGTGAACGCCTTGAGCGCGAAACCAGGCCGACCACGGACAAGCCACCAGGTGATGCTCGTCAAAAAGTGAGCGCGAAGCAGCTTCGTTTGTGATGCGCGTGACAAGTACGCGCAGAGCGAGGGAACGAACAAGACCGATGTCACGATATGAGCACTAAACAGAATGGTCAGACATGCGGTGACACCCAACATGATTGCGCATACGTGAAAAAGTCGGCACGGAATTCTGCCTCGTTCCCAACCCAGCTGCCAACGCCATACATCAGCGTCGCAGCCCAGATGAGCTCCTCCATGCGTGCCTCCAGGTCTTCCTGAGTCTCAATGTGGCAGTCCCAAAACTCGCCATATTTGTTGATCACCTCGCCATGTGACTCGAGCATCGCGGCGTACTCGTACTTGTCGAGCACCCTGGATCCAAAACGAGGATCACGAAGCATGAGTGATAAAATGTTCAATGCCCGCAGACGCGACCCTGGTTCGGGCATCCACTTGGGTTCTACGCATCACGCGATCAGCCATGAAGGAGATGACATTCAAGGTGACTTACCCTGCTTCTCGAGCTCAGTAATGGGAGTGGTGCGCGTAGGCGTGAAGAGCAAACGGGTGATGAGCGTAGTTGCGCCAGCAGGATGTACCGCCGTCCACGCGAGACCTTTCGACCAAACGATCAACGCCTGTACAGAGAGACCATGCCGTTTCGGACTACGCACTCTCAGCGATTAGACCCAGTATGCCAAATTCGGCACCATAACCAGCATGGATGATCGGATGAATGAGAATCTCGAGGAACCGGTTGAGCATCTGGGGTTGCTCAGCACCCTGCTGTGGCGCGCGGACGTTGTAGTGCGGAGAGAATACGTATTTCTCGAGAATATTGGAGATGGTCGCGCCGGGCTCGAGCACGACACGGTGGAAGTAATCAAGATAGGCATTGTAATAGCTTGACGCTCATTAGCGAGAAGTGAAGACGGGTACGTAGACACGTACTGGTCGTTTCCAAGGTAGTCTGTAAAGTTGTCGTCCGTGATCGTGACCTTTGCCGGTGCGACGAACGCGGTACGCAGATGGTCAAGATGGGTGTCCTCGTAGGCGGCACTTATCACTGGCCCCGGAGCGCCCAGGGCATATACAGCAAGTAAGTGGTGGACGGAATGGCTGCACAGGTAAGCGACCAAACGCATAACCAGCAAAGGAAACAGACCCACTTGTGAAAGCTGAACTCGTTGAAAAAGACATGGCTTCGCTCGTGGTTGTCCTTGAGCGCCTTTAGCAGCACGGCCGTCGCCTCCGGCCCCGAATTGGGCACGCGCCCAGGCGCAAGGAGCGAAGGCGGTGGCTTGACACCCGGAAAGAGGCGGGTGAGCATCTCTTGCGAGGACCGTGTCGCAGGGATGATAATCTCTGGCGGTGCGGAGGTGGTCATGGCAGCTGGTGTATGCAGAACAAGAACAAGCACTTCGTCGCCACTTTATAGCCCTGTCGAGGCGATGAGCACCTGAGATAACACCGATCGTCGGATGACACGCTGCCCCATGCATCATGCCAATCAGAGTTGTGGGATGACTTACTCAGAGAGGCAGTATCGGCGTCGTCCGCACTAGCGCAGCCATTATGGCTACGGTGGCTAGTCCCCACATGCACTTCTCTAAAACAGATGACGACGCCACCGGCAACGGCAAGAACAGTCAGCTACCACGGAGATCCGAAGAGATAAGAAGAATACCATCCGTCGTTTTCGCAGGTAGAGCTGCGGTGCGGTGGTTGTATGGTCCTTGGTGCTTTATACCTGTGCAGCAAGCGTCTTCCGACCCCAAAGTTGACCGGTTGATGCGGTTCGTCCTGACAAGTCGGTCAGGTGGTCGGAGCCGGCAACCATGCAAATGATGGCGCAGGTGTAAGCTATGCAACACACTGAAAGAAAGTTTGTGCTAGTGCAACAAAGTTCTTTCAGAGGTCTCGGGACTACATGAACTACCCATTTGGCATCTGGCCCGTGGACCAAGACATCTAAATGGTACCTAAAGGCTCTAGCGGACGATATGAGAAAGGTAAGGTGATACTCCACGCTTGGTTGCCTACTGAAGCGTTTCTAGAATTTTTCCTTTATAAAGTCGGGATTGATCAAGTGCTGGCATGGATTCCAATTTCGCATGATGTGAGAACCCTCAGATTCGTGTTCTCTGCGTTATTTAAGGTCGCGAGCTTATCATCGATGAAATCGACGATCAGGAACCGAAGCCAGGGACGCACTGCAGTTTTCAACTGTTTCCCTTTGCAAGCACTCCGACGATATGATTGCCATTGACACCACTGACGAGAGGCTCGTCGAGCCTCACGTAGTCAGGTTTCGTGTGCCAGCCCTCGACAGGAGATCGGCTGCTCGGTAGTGAAGAGTGTGTTGACGATGTACAGACCGGCAAGCTATTCGCCCCCACTCCTCCATCACTGTTCCCTTCCCACACCCATTGCGTGACGGGCCCCGAAGAATGGAGCCGAGCTAAGTTCCTGTCTTCAGTGTGAAAAGACTAATCTCTTCGTCTCACTTATACGGTGCCGTTTCTGGCACCTTCAACCAGAGCACTGGATATTCGTTTGGCGCGAGTCGTCAAAATGGCCATCCAACCCGTGGATTTCCTGAACGAACAACTAAATACTCAATTCGATGACGGAGGCTGACGCCAACTGGGTACCGGCGGGTCAGCCTCCCATCCGGACGATATAAAAGGCGGTTCTCTACCAATGCACACACGCACTCCCCTTCTCGTCATCAGATTCCTAAATCCCCCTTCGCGTCACCATGCCCCCTGCGACCCCAAAGCCCTCCATGTCTTTCGGAGAGCTCGCCCTTTGCGAAGATTTTCTCGAGAGTCACCGGGACTATGCCGCTGATCTGTTTTCCAACGTGGAGAAGATTCGCCAGTGGCATGAAATGGATAGCTGTTCTGAAACTCTGGAGGGCCATTCCTGCACGATCTGTGAGCTCTGCAGCACGGACGGGTTACTGGACGCGACGAAAAAGGCACTCGTGTCCTATAGTGGTGCAGAGAAGCACCTCCAAGAGGTGCGAGCGTCGCTCGGAAAGACTGCTCCTAGTCGCGGTACGCCCTATAACACTCTTCAATGTCGTTCACCCACGGTTCTTCTCAGGATCAGCCAACGAAGAAACGTTTTTCAAGAGCAGCTTGGCAAAGGCCGTGTTCCTTTGCATCGTCACGGCGGGAGACAATCTCCGATCGCAGCACGCAACTTGGCAAGCGCGCCTTCAGAGCGAACTCGGCCCACCACCTTCGTCCGATCAGAGTTCTCAACGGATCGCGATCAACACGGGTCCCGCTGGCTTGGACAAGAACAAAATCGGGAACGGAGGAGCACCGCGGCCAACCTACCCGGGTTCAAAATCTGTCGGTCCCGAGAACAAGCCCGGGCTCGCTGCGGTTCCTGGTGGTTGGGTTCCAGAGAGCACAAAGACTACCTCCAAGTCGACCGTCATCGTCTTCAAACGCTGCTTGTCGCCCGACTGTCCTTGCGAGGCCAACAAGGCGAGTGGCACACTGAGCGCGAGCTTGGCGGATGTCTGTGGCATGGGGACCACTTCGAATTTCCCTTCGTTATCCTTGAGCTCGAAGAAGTCACGCACACCCACTGGCAAGACGAATACGAGATCAAACGCAACCACGCGCGCGAGTAGCAGTGGGTCTACGACCACGAACCCAGCCCTGACCAAATCGAAGACGAACACACAAAACGGTCTGAACAACCCAGACGCACAGGCGTTCGATCGGCAACGCCCGCAAGACGCGACGCAGGCGGAGCGTGCGCCATCGAGTGCAGGATCGGAAATGACTTTGTCGAAAGAGGAATCCGAGTCGTCCGATTTAGAGCCGATCATAGACCCCAGAGTCTTCCGTCTTCGCGCGCAGATCGGACGATCGGACGATGCACGTCAAGCGTTGGTGGAGTGGTGCCGCGCCCAAGAAAGGTATGGGACTGGATCCGAAGCATCAATTGCGCCAAGATCGACGACGAAGGACACGCGTGGGTACCCATCTGCGTTGGCTTGTGGCCTCGAAACGCTCGAACACGGTAAAGGGCCATGCATGACGGGTCAGGTCGGGGATGCTACCGCAAATGACATACTATCTTTTGGAAACGATACGACAGGTGAACAACAGCAGAAGGAGCTCAAACGGTTATGGGTAATGGCACAAAAGAAGCGACGCAAAGACAGGAAAAGACTACAGGCTCTCGCCTGAGTGGACTTGACCATGCCGATCACACACAGTATTTTTCTAGCAAAGGTGAAGCAAGTAGTGGATTGCATGCAATATTTGTACAATACATCTTGAATAACGAGTCCACCGAGATAAAGAACAAAAGGGACTTGGCAAACAATCGCCAGGGGTAGGATGCGTGACCAGTCCACCACAGGGTCCTAGCACAGACAATGCCCAGTGAATACAATGCCCTCGCAGGCCTGCACCACATGATCACGGGAGCCCAATGCTTTGACGTTCCTACAAGACATATAGGGCCTCGTACGACCAACCTATCCGGTCACTGACCATCGACCACCTGCTCCCCCTGCCACCGAGGTCGCCGAAATGACAGCGGTCACGAATTCCCTCCTTCTAACTCTTGCCGAGGTCGAACACTACCTCCAGATCGCACATATTTCGCTCGCAGAAATGTCAAACCAGGACTCGGAGACGCGAACTCACATCACGAGATGGACCGTCCCGCGCAAGAGGTACGAAAAACACGTTGGCAATACAAATGCGCTCTTCGAAAGCATGGGCTGGGACGAGATCATGGCGTTTGCACAAATGCACGAAGAAAAACGCGTGCATGACCCATGGAGATTTTTGTGCATGCTTGAGCACCTCTCGGATAGACTTCAGGCCAAGATGGATATTTTCAGGGATGTCATTCGCCATATGCGCACTGCAGGTGGGTCGCGCAACCGAGAAAAGACTCTTGCTTGGCTAACACAAGCTACGCAGTCGCCAAAACCAGAGAAGTGTTAGAGATAGGGATTTCGGATAGCGAAGCAACGTCATACCAGAAATCGTTGGAAGAAACTACTCACTCCCTCATGGCGTTGATTAAGGAGGCACAGACAGCAACAACGCAACAGGGGGATAAAGCGATCGAGGTTTCCCAGCAGCTGGAGGACGTGTGCCGTCCACCTCGTCGCACTGAGGTACGCAAGGCAAGTACCCCAGCGTTGCTTCGATACCAATCTAACTGGGCAATAACAGCGCGGCCCCAGATGCCGGATGTAACAGAATATATGATGCCTGCACCCAGACCATATAATCTATCAATGTTGAGATATGATAGCCAACCAGTGTTTGAGGAATTGTTGAATGTTAACACATAATCTAAGAACCCCAACGATGGAAAATGCACAAACAAAAAGGCGTTAGGGTGACTTTGCCCCTGTTCGCATTCATGATGGACCATAAGCAGACCCCGTCGGAAGGCCTCAGCACATCATACTACCAACATGTCACGGACAAGGTACAAAGGACAAGGCCTATCGACGTAAACTCAGCACCATCCCACTAGTATTCAGTGAACGAGATCCTACTCGTAAGCTTATCACATCTTGGGCGCAATGATCGAGCGAGTACGCGCAAATAAAATTATCATTGGAGCCTAGAGATATGTTCACTGTGGGTCTACTGGTGATTTCGATGTGGAGCCCTTACCTCGCAAATAGCGTACAGCACTATCTTGCGCAACGGACCAGAGGTTCGATACCATCTACACGACTCATTCATGCGACCAGATGAGTGTCAGCCCACAGCATGATAGTGCGCAACAAAACACGTGTCGAGAGCAAATTTAGATTGGCTTGATTTTGAAGTGGAGAGAAATGAGAGAAAAAATGAGGCACTGGGCCAAGGGTTATCCGATGCTCAAGAGAAAAGGGGGTGTACACACCTTCAAATCCTGCACCAGATAGTAGAAGACGCGAAGCCCTTCCGGGTCTTCACTGTCCTGGATGTCGACCAAGGATCCAATTTTCGCTGTCTAACTGATAATCAATACAGTTTTTCACCAATTCACCGTAGGCACCCACCTCGAAGGCGATGTGGTCATTTCCGATACGAATTTCAAGCTCTTGCTTGCCCACAATGTTCTTCTTTGGCCAGTTCGTGTCGTCTTCCCTGCAAGGGCGATCAGCGCGATGGCGACAACGGGTAAAAAATATGTTTACTTTGTGATCTCGCTCGCTTCGACAATGCGCTTGAGCTCCTTGACCACCAAGGGCCCAACCCACACTGAAACAGTCGTGATGAGTCGAATGGTGGAAATAGACCGGCCAGCTCACGCACTTTCTTTGCGAATAAGACTGTCGTTTCTGTAGTTCGAGTTGTTTGCATATCGCAAACGGCCATGAGAGTACTCAAATTCGAGGAATTCGTGCCCGTGCTTGCCAGAATGACCAGTGCTACGCGCAGTGCTCAGCTCCGATGCGGTCTCGACGACGTCAATACGTACTAGTATCTGCAAGGAGGTTAGTACTCCGTCTATGTGCAAGTCAACCGTACATACCTCAGGTAAAATGGGTCCTTGTCATACCCGCTCATCGTGGATGATGTTAAAAACGTTGAAACAGCAGGGTTGCTATGATTAAGCAAGTGAGTAACCCGGGATTTGCCGGATCGACTTCAAGAAATCGTGCTCACCAGTCTTTCTACAAGTCGCGTCAATATGTTGGCTCGTTCGTCGCGAACGTCGTGGACGACGTTGACGAGATGGGTGCGGTACAATAGCAGTGAATCATTGTACGTGTCTTTGCCAACTCATCGAGCTTTGCCGAACCTTGGACAGAGGTACACCACCCGCAAAGAATGACGCACCCGTCGTACTATCCGAGGCCGACATTGCCTCCATGGTCATCCCCGGCCGCGCTCTGTACCCCCCAACGACGATCCCCCGGACACACAACATTCCCGTGGCCGAGATTCACTTCCGGTCGCATCACCATTACCCGCTTGACCTCTTTGCACATTTCGCCGGACACGCAGCGAGTGCGCTCGGAATCCCTGCCACACGCCCTATACCACTTCCGACTCAACGCTCGATGTGGACCGTTCTCCGAGGACCCTTCATCCATAAAAAAAGTCAGGAGAACTTTGAACGACGGGTACACAAGCGGGTCATCAAGGCATGGGATACAGACCCGGTCGTCGTGGACAGGTGGGTACGCTACTTGCGGAAACACCAGATGCCAGGCGTCGGTATTAGAGTCACGACATGGGAGAGGGCACCGCTGGGGATTGGCAAACAGATATACGAGCAGGCGATGGAGAAAATACGTCCTGACCCCGAGGAAATCAAGGCGTTGGCGGAAAAGATCGTGGAACAGGAGATGTCGGCAGCTGGAGAGGAAGGGCAATCGTCCACGGAAGAGTCACCCTCGGGGTGTCATTCCACCCAGCACTCATGATCCCATGGCATTCTCATTGGTACCACATGTAATTTCCGTCGATAATACTGTTAGAACCGACAACTGTGGACTTGAGGTACAATATGAGCATACCCAACCAAGAAGTAACATGAGAGATGGTAAAATCGACAGCAAGTATCCTCGTCGGCGTGAGCGAGCGCAGATATACCACACAACTGTCACTTTTCGAACTGATCCCTGACATACTGTCGGAGTATATTCATTACTTCACGTTTTACCGCAGGAGGTATGCCGGCTATAGTCGCACAGTGAGACGCGTCATACCAACCCCAGTTCAAATACACATTTACCTTGTGCGGGAGGGGATATCTCCTCTAATATCACCCGAAAAGAAAGCGCATCCATCGACCGCGCACGTTCTATGAGTCCCTTGGTCAGCTTCGCTCTCCACACCCCCAAACAAGACAAGTATACCCTTTGCACGATGACGCATCTCGTCTATCCATCCATGTTCTGAGAGCTTGGACGTGAGGAGACGGAGAATTCTACGATCGGAAGGGCCGCGTAAGACTTGAAACTTGGTCGAGGGGAAACCATGGCGCACCTATCCCATTCTCCAGTTTCGACCATACGACGGTGAATTTGTGCATAGAATTCGTCTATCTCGGGTGTTAACTTGGACATGAGTGGTGTTCCAACCCACTGGGGCCCCCAGGCTGGTCGGTTGTCACCAATCTCAACCAGACGCCGCGCTTTGAGCAAGGATTAGGGACCAGACAATGCGATGGCCAAGTCACCATATACTTGCAAGTGGTGGCAGCTAATCTAGAGTACCGTGCCACCGACACCAAATATAGAGAAACCCCAAAACTCGGTTGATTTGCACATGAAGCAACACCAAACTGCCAGGTGATGATAATGTTCCGTACTATCAGGTAAAGGACCGTCCACATTTTCTTTGAGCAAAATACACACTACAATATACATCTTGAAAACATCACGAGGACAAGGACGAACAATGCAGAATCCATGCGGTTAGCAGAACAAAGGTGAGCAATGTGATGTGGAATGTGAGGATGAGAACGAAGAGAGAATAAAGGTAAAAAAGCAGGCTTAAGTATATGAACAAGGTGAAGGATCACGTTCAGAGAGCTTGCTGAGCGCGGCGGTAAATGTTGTCGTCTAGAAAAAAGTCGTCGTCTCCGTCTATATGAGTACCTTGGTGACACGCAACAGCATGTTTCCACCTGTGTAACCGAGTTTGCGAGGACTGCAATCACCTCGTTTAGTACGCACCAATAAAGTTCTTTAACCTGCAATGCGTTCAGTCAGATGGCTTCCCCGATTGTGGGCGCTTGCCTTGATATCTATATTTTTAATACTTTCCACGAGTATCCACTTCTTGCACCTGTGACATTTTCCTTCCTGTACAGTTGCACGCTCGTTCTTGGCGGGATTTTGACGTTCGATTGTCCGGAAAGCGACCGGAGGAGAGAAAGGACGGGCGGAAACAGAAGAAATACCTTGACAAGTCTAACAAGGGGTAGATGCGCGTGAGTTGAAAACTTACCGTGGGCGTACTGCATGTGGTAACTGGACACGTTGCTAATTCAATACTTTTATCAACAATAAAGGACACAACTCTGTCAGAGGCGTGACGTGAGCTCGCGAGACATATACATTATCAGACACATGCCACTTGTATGCGGAAAATTTCATCGAGAGCCACACGGCTTCATCCTTACCGCCACGAGAGGGGCTCTCGATGCAAATTGGGCAAACACCAACTTTCGTGACTCCGCATCCCTTGACGAAGCGAGGTGTGTACAAATCCAGTGCG
Source organism: Sutorius eximius (assembly GCA_038089815.1). NCBI lineage: Eukaryota > Fungi > Basidiomycota > Agaricomycetes > Boletales > Boletaceae > Sutorius > Sutorius eximius. Next base: position 10,303 of record JBBPLN010000184.1, on the reverse strand, counting down.
TCTCGCGGTTCGTTGTAGCTACCCGAAATACGCTTAGAATCGGCTGAAAGCAGAGGAAACCTATAGGAAATGTTGGATCGTGAGTATTAGTGAGCTAATGGATATCACCAACTTTCCGTCGGCGAACTGTAGATAAGAGCTGACTGGGAAACGCAGGTAGAAAAGAGAAAACTGTGGGTGGTAGGGTATATTAATAGGAAGTGGTCGTCGGGTCAACGTCCCGGGGGGAGACTTGGGTTCGGTTGAACTAGGCTGAGGAGCGCCGGCAGATCGCGTCTTCCTGCGTTTGGTCGGTATCTGGTCATAGCTTCTTGAGGTCCTCTTCCGCTTGCATCCGGTGGAGCCCTTCGCAGGCTGATAATCCGTGTCGCGGGTACGAGAAGAACTTCGAGTCGATGGACTAGGGGAGGGATCTTGTACAGGGTTGCGTGGTCGCTCGCGATACGGGATATTTGATTTCTCTGGGTTATGCGGTCTCTCTGCAGTGGGAGAGGTAGGTGGGGTGCTACTTCGCAAGTCGAGTCCGCGTCCAAAGTGATCGGGAGATTCGGGAGATGAGAGCGAAGTAAGATCTGACAGATCTGACAGAGGTGTTGAACGATCCTGAGATGACAAGGTCGAGAGATGAACGTCGGTTTCGATGGTCACAGATTCATCCGCCGCTGCGGACATGAATTTATCGAGCAGGGAGACTCGTCCTGCAGCATCTTGGGAATCCGGGAAAATTGGGACACGGGCAGTCCTGGACGGGTTCCCATCAGAGTTCTGAAGTGTTGGCGAAAGAGAAAACGAAGAATCCGAGCTTCGAACGACGGGAGAAATTTGAGTGTTGATATTGTTCCACTCTCGAGAAAAATCGCCAGAAAATTGCCGCTCGAAGGGGGTGCTTCCTGATCCTTGAGAGGGCGGTGATATTTCTGGAAAAACCAAAGAGGGTACTTGCGAAATTGGTAGGGGGCTCGGAGAAAACACCATTTTCGTGTTTTCCATGGAAAGAGACGGCGCTGAGGGCGTGACGAAAGAGCGAGGCGTACTCGTGATGGATGAATATACATCCGGATACGCAGATAAATCGGACCGGAGCAATCGGGTACCGCTACGTGTTCGATCGGGTGTAGTTAGCATCGGAGGACATGTCACGGTGTCCCGAGTGAGCTCTAGAAAGGGCGAAGCCTGATAGAAAGTATAATTGTCCTTGTACAAGAATAGATTATCGGCCAAATCGCTCCAGGAAACATCGGTGGACTTGGACATCGTGTATGCTGTTGGCAGGTGATTAGCCACACAGCTGTTCACCATGGCCAGGCATTGTCTTACCTGTCAAAAGTAAACCAAGTAATCTCTGGCCAAGTCGGGGAACGAGAGAGATTATCGACAGCGTCGCGGAGATTGAATATGTATATCTCCGTTTTAATCGGCACCAGATGCCGAATCATACCGCGCTTCTTACAACCAACCATTACACTCGCTTCGGTGCGGATGCAGGCATGATTCTATTCAACTTGCTTGTTTCTAGCGTATTCTTTCTGGCGTCGATTCGGCATGTCAAAGCTTCTGCGCTGACGACCGTCATTGCACCAAATGAACGCCTCTGTTTTTATGCCGACGTGGACAAGGCAGGAGAGAAGATCGGGGTAAGTGCTCCGACTTGACTAGACGTCCGTAATGTTAACCTACATCTCTAGCTTTACTTCGCAGTACGTGCAAGTTTAGACTGGCTGGATCGAGTTTCTCAGCTTGGCACCAGGTTCAAGCCGGAGGTTCTTTCGACATTGACTTCGACATCAAGGACCCCAACGAGAAGCTCCTTCTCGACGGACAACGTGAGCGCTCGGGAGACTATGTCTTGACTGCGAACACCGTCGGAGAATACTCCTTCTGTTTCGAAAATGACATGTCCACGTTGACCGACAAGCTACTCGATTTCGACATCATGGTCGAGAGCGAGCCACGGAGAGAAGTTGCAGCCAAGCCTGGTCAAGTCTCGGATCACACGAGTCCGATCGAGGAGAGTATATATCGACTCAACAGCTTGTTCATGAGCATCAAACGCACCCAGAGACAGTAGGTATTCCATTGTAGGGATCGGTCATCTTTCTTATGCGACTATAGTTTCCACACGCGAGAGACACGGGGTTTCTCTCTGGTCAAATCCACCCAAAAGTAAGCACCGGTCAACGTAGTCCTCTGCTTAAACTTAATGCATCCATAGTCGCTTATTCTGGTATGCGGCGTGCGAAAGTCTGGCCGTCGTTGGAATGGCAGCGTACGTGGCCGGCACAAGAATGATTTACGACCTCTAACTATGGACCAGTTTGCAGGTGTATATTCTGCAAACGTTCTTTACCAAGACCGGCCGTCGGTACAAAGTATAAGTCACGGACTTGATTTGTACATTTCTAGCTGGCCAACTTTAAATTGTTCCCGCTTGAACTAAAAATGAACGCAAAGGCTTGATACACTCAGCACTAGTGGTACCCGCGATTCTCTGCGTGCTTTCACGTCGTGAATGCCTTCAAGTCATCTCTACGCAAATTGTATTGGATCCAACGGTGGACTGCCGTGAACACTGTTTCGATTTCTACCATTTTGCGGCAGTCACGGCCCATGCCATCACAATTCACAGATCGCAGCAGCGGAGACCACGTCAGCGTGATGGTGACGAGCAAGCTGGGGTCTACAAGTAGTTCCTCCATTTCCGATGCCTTGAGCTAGGTTGATTAAATGATCACGTGCCATGAGATAAGATAACTCTCCAAGTGACCAACGCCATCTCGTACGCATGGCCAACGTACAGACGCAGACGACCATTATTCCTCACAAACAAGAACGATATGTGACTAGAACATATCCAACCGAACCCGAGCTCGATATCAAGCTTCAAAATGCTGCTCTCGCCCAAGCCGCTTGGAGGAAACGCGCACTCAAGGAGCGTATTGAGATCGGGCACAAATTCGTGGTAGGTACGAAGCTATCTTATACGATGTATGCATAGATCGGTTCGCAGTCGGTGTTCAAGACCATCGGGGACGACGAACAGAAAGCCCTCCACATGGAACTCACCCTCCAGATGGGTCGGTACGTTGGTCATGGTCGTGATCGCCAAGAATACAGCTCATTTGGATCTGCTCAAGACCCGTGAGTCAAGTTCCTGGGGAGATCAGAGGATTTCTGTCTCGGGCGGAATACATGCTGTCCATCGCAGAATCCTGCCTCTCCGACGTCTCGCTCAAGGACACCGATGTGCCTGGGTTCAGACGGTACATCAAGCGTGAGCCCCTCGGCGTCGTTTTCGTGATTGCCCCCTGGAAGTAAGTCTTATCTCTCTCGCACACCGTCCACTGATCTACATCGTGGCGTTGCAACCAGTTATCCCTATCTCGTGACGATCAACTCTGTCCTCCCCGCTATCGTGGCTGGAAATGCCGTGTTACTCAAACCCTCCCCGCAGACGCCCTTGGTAGCAGAACGTTTCGTCGGTGCGCTCCACAAAGCTGGTGTACCGGAGGACTTGGTACAAGTCTTGCATCTATCGCCCGCCCTCACGTCTTACGTGGTGAAACACAAACTCGTGGACTTTGTCTCCTTCACGGGCAGCGTCGTCGGAGGCCACGCCGTAGAGCGCGCAGCCGTGGAAGCTGGCGGATTCAAGGGTGTTGCGCTCGAGGTAACCCCCGGTGGACTCTGTATATTTCGCGACGGCTGACTTGCCGGGCAGCTTGGAGGAAAAGATCCCGCGTACGTGCGTCCGGATGCGGATCTGAAATACACCGTCGCAGAGCTCGTGGATGGTGAGGCCTTGGCATGCCCGCCTGCGTTACTTGACTGACATGTCTCGTCTCGTAAAGGCGCCATGTTCAACTCGGGTCAGAGCTGTTGCGCCATCGAGGTAGGCCGATGTCGCCGCGGTTTCTTCGCCTGCTCAGTTCACCGTCAAAGCGCATATATGTGCATGAATCCGTGTACGACGAGTTTGTGACGCAATACGTCGATCTAGTCAAGGTGACAGTTCTTTTGGGACTTAATGATTCCGGGGAGCTCACACTCCACACCGAAAGAAATATGTCTTGGGTGATCCCACCAAGCCAGAGACTTCCCTTGGACCCGTTGTCAGCGTGGCCAGTGCCGAGAGGATCTGCAAACAAGTTGCAGACGCGGGTGAGCTTCCTCTAATATGCCCCTTTTTTTACCTCACAGAACATCTAGTCAAGGCGGGGGCTACGGCTCTCATTCCAGAGATTCTATTTCCGATAGCACAACCGTGAGTATGCTGGTACGCAGTGTTCGGTCATCGAAATCTCATTCGACGAAAAAGCGGGACTGCGTACGTTGCGCCACAGGTCTTGGTCAATGTCAATCACAGTAAGTCCGTCCGTCGGCCGGTGTGCGCTTGCTAAGTGAGCACATTGTGTAGCCATGGACGTTATGATGGTGAGATGAACCGATGAACCAAAATGGACAACGCTGAGAACCACCATAGGAAGAAACATTCGGACCCGTGATTGGGATTCAAAAGGTCAGTCAACTAGCCCTCCGATCGTTCGCATGTCAGGAACAAGCATGATCCACAGGTCTCCTCGGACGAAGAAGCCATTCGCCTCATGAACGATTCCCCGTACGGGCTGACAGCCTCCGTATGGACAAACGCACAGGAAAACCCCGACTCCGAGGCGGCGTTCCTGCGTATCGCCGACGTACTGCAAACCGGGACGGCATTTTTGAACAGGTACGTCTTGCTCCCCTTCTCGCTCGCCGTTTCTTATACTCACGATGCGATTGAAAGATGCGATTTCCTCGATCCCGCGTTGTCGTGGACGGGCGTCAAGAACAGCGGTCGGGGTGTCAGTCTGAGCAAGTTTGGTGCGTGGTGGTTGTTCACTTGATGTGCGAACCATCACGAGTCATGTTTTGCGCTCGCTTCTAGGTTACGATCAGCTCACTCGCGCAAAATCTGTGCATATGAAGATCAAGACGACGTGACCATTGGGGGACAAATATCTAGTACTGATCGATACGATGGGGGATACCGTTCGAGCTTAACCGCTACTCGTAACCACCGCTTGGAAATGCCTGGTAATGAGACAATGATCAGTGGATAGTTCAGAGCGAAACTGGAACCAATAATGAATGGTCAGGACCCTCGAGCGTATAATAGAGAGCCAGGGTAATGTTCCTCAAGGAGCAAAAGCACTCGGTCTGGTGCACAGCAAACAAAATCATCACGAAAAAAGTTGTACTTGTAGAGAAAGATTTCAGACGCTCACCTTTGGTCGATGGAAGAGGACAAGCTTGGAAGTTGAGGGGAAAAAAAAAAAAGTTTGGACCAGCATCACGTGCCCCAGACAGCGCGGGTTCAAGTTGTATGACCAGACGAGAATAGGTTTATATTGTCTATGGCACCATCATAGACCAAACACAAGGTCGTCCGATTGCACAGGTTACATAAAAGTCACAGACAAGAGAGGGAGACAAAAGTCAGGCTTTGGGACGAAGGAATGGATGGCAAAAAAGAAAAGTATACTATGTGATCGTATCCATATGGCGTTAAAGATGGAGTTGTATCGGGCCTGAGGTGGAGGTGGTTAACTGGTTGATCAGTGATCCCTAGACTTTCTGTGGTAGGCGTGAGACGGTGAGATTAGCAGAGAACAGAGCAAGGGATGATACCTGTATTCGCCCTCCGCGGCTACGCTCAAGTCATCTATCTCGCCTTGTGCGGACGAGAGTGCCTCGGCAGCAGAGGAAAAGTAAACCAGCTGAACGGACGTCAACGATCCGACAGTGGTTGACGATGGTATACGCTTACTTGTGCCTTGACGAGCTCGTTCAGGTTCTTGATAGGCTCGGGCTGGAGACACGTTGAATGTTTGCAGAGGGAATATACTCAACGGGTACGTACGTTTTCAAGGACGGTCTTCATGAGCGTGATCGCGACCTCGGTCTTTTGCACAAGGTCGTCCTCTGCATTCTCGATGTCGAGCCTTGCTTGCTCTTGCTTTGCAGGACCGGCGGTCTTCAAACTAGACAAGCAATTCAGCCACTCGGATGGAAATTCCACGCGACACCTTACGATTGCTTGGCTGCATCGAGCTCGAGTCTGCTAGCACGCACGGCCTGACGGGCCTTCATGGCAACATTGATCGACGTCGACAGCGTCGTCTGCCACGGGTAGAGGTACTGCCTCTGGACTGCATCGTCGTGCTGAACACGCGCGTCAGCAATAGCATCCCAAGCACCGGCATACAGCCCGAGCGCCCTCCCGAGCTTATCATCGCTGCCCTCCGGTGCCCTGTTCAGGGCCGTCGCCGCATTGGTCGCCGCCCGGCCGAGCGCATGCGGGAGCGTCTTGTGCTGCGCCGCTACGGGGGCGACGGGGTTTGGCGCAGGGAGGTTCGTCCCCTTGAGGTTGGTAGCGGCAAAGTTGGTGATGCCGTGACCGATGGTGGTAGAGAGCTCGGTAATCGACTCTTGGATCTGGGTCGGGTAGTCGTACGACTCGGACTCGTAGGCCCTGGTGATCCTAGGTGGGAGTTAGATACATGACGTGCGCGTCGTTGCGGTCTCACCTGAGTAGGGTGAGGTGGGCCTGACGCAGCGCGTCGACGCGGGCCTCGAGGTCCTTGTACTCTGTGAGGTCGAGTGAGTGAAACGCACGGCTGAACGTGATGGACACCGACCTTGGGGCAGCTCGGTGATGTCGCCAGGCGCAATCTGACCCAGTCGTTCGCGCGTCGCCTGGACGCTCGAATTGAAGCCCTTTGCGAACTTATTGGCCGACTGGCCGAGGTTGAGGCCAGAAAGGCTCGATTGCAACTTACTCCAGCCGTCCATAATCGGTGTCTTGTTCGTCGTGCGGTGTAGGACGCTGTCGGCGCTGCGGTTGCTGGTCGTCGTGGATGATGGCGAGGGGAGCGCTGTCCGGGGTTCGTGATATAACTGGACAAGGCGGTGCCACCGGTCCTGGCGTAGTCGTACGCGTATGCGCTTCTTGTATCCCATCTAACGCGATGGACAGCGTGTACAGACCGTCTGGATTCGATTTCTCAAACGCGATACGGTGAGCGCGGTGCGATTTCATGGTTCTGAGCACTCATCGCGACCAGCAATGGCTTTCTGGAGGACAAGGAGACGTCGCTGCCAAAGGCGACCAGCACCGGGACCACCATCGTGGGTTGTCTCTTCAGAGACGGCATCGTACTCGGCGCAGACACGCGCGCGACAGAGGGCCCCATCGTCGCCGATAAAAACTGCGAAAAGGTGCGTGCGTCGCTCGCTCGTTCGTCCGTACGAGCGCTGCGCTGAGCCTCCGCGTTGCCCAGATACACTACATCTCAGAGTCGATCCGGTGTTGCGGCGCAGGAACGGCAGCCGACACCGAGTTCGTCACTGCGATGATCTCATCCAACATCGAGCTACATGCGCTCTCGACGGGGCGCAAGCCGCACGTAGTCACGGCGATGACGATGCTCAAACAACATCTATTCCAGTGCGTCGTGCTCTCCCTTTTTGGCGCAGGATGCTGAGTCGCTATCAAAGATACGAAGGACACATCGGCGCCGCGCTCGTCCTCGGCGGCGTGGACGTCACCGGTCCACAACTCTTCACTATCCACCCGCACGGATCCACCGACAAGCTCCCCTACGTGACGATGGGCTCGGGAAGTCTTGCGGCCATGGCGGTCTTTGAGAGCAGCTGGAAGCCCAACATGACGGTAATCCAGCCTCCGTGAAACACCCACAGGGCTGACGTCACCCCGACAGCGAGAGGAAGCCCTAAAGCTAGTGACAGCTGCCATCTCGGCCGGTATCTTCAACGACCTCGGCTCGGGTTCCAACGTCGATGCGTGCGTCATCACCGCGACGGGCACCGAGATGCTCCGCAACTTTGTCAAACCAAACGAGCGCGTCGAAAAAGAGCGTAAATATACGTTCAGGCGCGGGACCACAGCTTGGAAGAGCGAGAGTATCAGAAATTTGGTCGTCAGCGAGCAGATCACGCCCGTCGGTGGTGAGGCCATGGACGTTAGCTAGACGCATGTCGTGCAAACGTACACAAATCGATCTTGCCTTTCCTCACGTTCTGAAAAGATGGCACATATGCATAAGAGAAACCAACTATTCCATGTACATTCTATCCATACAATGATTCAAAATATGCAAAGGAATGTCGTACACATGCAAGGTGGAGACGAATGCGACAAACAACCATGACCTAGTTCAACTCTGGCGCGGGAGACACGACGGCCACCAGCACCGAGATATCTACAGAACCACGTCAACACATTGGCCATCGCCTAGACAGGAACACACTCACCATCGATTTTACCGCCCTTGAACGTCTTTCCTTGTTCCCTTGCTCGGCGAGCAAACGGTATCTCGTCCTCCATGTCCCCATCCTCGTCCACAAAGCTCTTCCCCTTCCTCTCCGACACCCGACGGGCCCTCGAGCACAGCGCCTCGCTCAGCATCCCCGCAAGCGTCCTCCGACCGAGCAGCCCTTGGCCCTTGTGCTTCTCCGCATCCTTCAAAAACGACCTCTTGAACCGCACGACCTCATCTAGCACCTCCGAGTCCCACAAGTTGTCGCTCAGTCCATCGCTTGCAAGGATGAGGATATCGTCCGCTTGGACGGGGAGCTCGAGGATCTGCGCATCGCTCGGCCGGGCAGAAGAACTCGGACCGAGTTGTACTGGCGTGTTAAACGCCCACCACATCTCGGCACTGCGCCACGCGATGCGTTCGTCCCGCACGAGCATACCCATACAATCGCCTAAATGTGCAATCTTGAGAACTGCATCGTACGTAGGCTTCGGCGACGCTGGCAAATTAAATAACATCGGTCGATGAGGTGATGGTCGGGGGGGTGTTGGTGGCCGTGAATGTTGAAGAACCGCGACGAGAGCGGTCGAAGATCCCGTCTTCAATGGAACACGTTTCGGCTGTGGGACGACGGGTATCTGAGGCGGCACAAAAGAGGAAACCACAGCATCACTGGATCTCATGGAAAGCGGCCGGTCTTCTGGAATCGAAAGAAGCGACGGTGGCCGCGCTACGGGCACAGCCGGAGTCGAATCGTCGGCCACGACATGGGCCTTGATCGTTTTTTCGTACGCACGTTCGAGTATCATGAGGATGTCCAGGCCATCTTCAAGATCCTCGAGCGAATCTTCCAGCTCCTCATTGAGCTGATCTATATCCGCATTCCATGGCCACGCATCGTTGAGGGCTGTGCTACCTGTACGTCTCGGCGAGGAACTGCGGGCAGGGGATGCCTCGCGACGCGGGGACGTGCAAGGATCGACCTCGAGGGTCTCTGCCGAGCAATGATGCATTAAACGTCGCGCAAAAAGAGCGCTAGGCGAGGGGTCCTGGGACGCGTGTTTCGCGGCGCAGGCGTCTGGCATGGAAAACCAAAGTTAGGTTTAATGAATATGGAACGGGACACACGCACCTCTGGCCCGTGACCAACCGCCGACACCATCGGCCACACCCATGGCATTTTCACGGATGAAGTAGGCATCCTCGCCTACTTGGACGGCAAGACCGAGGTCCTCACCCGGTGCGTCCTGAAAGAACCGACCACTGGAGACACCAGCGCTGCCCATGCCTGACTTTCCAGGCTTCTTTGCATGTTTCGGAATGCCATACGCCCCGACATCGAGGTGGTACCGCACACGGTGCCGCCTCGCACGCGCATGCGACTCGGGCTGATCAGCAAGCGAGACATTGTAGAACGGAACGGAGAAGGAGGAATACGGGAAAAACCCCGCGGGTTGATGCGATGCAGGTAGGACAGGGGGGGAGGTGGCATTGGCTTGTGGCGAGGTGAGTGCGAGCGAGAAGGGGGGTTGGCTCGACTGGCCCTGTCCGTGCGGCGAGTTGTGCGAGTGCGGGCTCGTCGACTGGGAGGAGCCTTCGCCCTCGCCCTTGACGGGGAGACGGGAAGTGGAGAGGATGTGTGGGTGGCCCGGACGGGAACTAGGTGGGGGCGGCGGGGGCGAGGGCGAGTCGAAGAAGGCGAGAGGACCCGAGGTCGAGTTCGCAGTGTAGAGGGTGCGGGAAGACGGGGCTGAGTTGGAGCGAACTCTGGATATCGCACTAGAGGGGGATGAAACGGCGCGGGGAAGAGCGGACAACCGTTTGTGGATGGTCTTCATCGTTGGACGTGGTGCGGACATCGTGTGTGGTAGTCGTCGACGAGAGCGACGAAGAGTGCGTCGTCGCTGTGTACGACGATGAGCAAGGTGGTAACGATGATGATGATGATGATGGTAAAGAAAGAAAAGCGAAAGTTCACAGACACG
>JBBPLN010000183.1:0-34609 GCA_038089815.1 Sutorius eximius | reverse complement strand
TGCTCGCCAATACCCTTTTCTCCCCTTCAAACTCGACGCTCAGGGACTCGTGTCGATGGGTGGATGGTGCGGGTGGTGGTTCAGGTAGTGGTGGCGGACCTGGGGGTGCTCCTGGTATGTCGTCCTCGCCCGTTCTGGTGCGCTGACAATGCGCTTCGACTTCCATTGTCGATCGCGCTCGCCCTCTAGGACTTTCGCTCTCCCCTTCGATCGACACGGTTTGGTGTGCCGTCGCAGTCTCCCCTTCGCTATGGGTGTCGTGGCACTCGCCTACGACCTCTCCGTCACCCGCTGCATCTGCGCTTCGATGCGCGATGCGCTTGTTTCGCCCTCCGGTCAGTTCACCACCTTGGTCGAACTGTATGCCTGCGCTATTGAGTCGACGTGTTTCATCGCCGTCGTCGCCCGCGTCTGCTTTGCCCAGTTGTGACCTTCTCGACTTGACTCTCTCAGGTGCCTCGACCTCCCTCTCGCCCTCTCGCTTTCGCGCTCCCTTGGGCTTGTCGTGGGGTTCTGTAGGCTCGTCTGGGTGACGTTCTGCGTCGTCCGTCGTGCCTGCAGGGTCTCTCGACATCTTCTGCAGCTTCGACTCTAGTCAGTCCTGGTCGTCGTACGATACGCTTCGTGCGCTCGCACTCTCTGTTGGCTGATCGCCGCTTGATATGGCGCTCTCCCCCTCGAGCGGCGTGCTCTGAGGTGGTGCGTCGGTGCGGTCGATGTCGTGATTGCCACTCTTCTGTGGACTTGGCACTGCCGTGGGGTAGTTGCTGGTCGCCTCGTCGTCCGTGGCGTTTTCGCCCGGATCTGCTCCTGCTGCGACGTGACTGTCGCTGGCGGCTTCCGTATCCATGGCGCCGTCGCCTGGACCTGCCGCAGCTGTCTCCGTCGACCCGTCGGCTTCCGTCTGTGTTCCAGCGTCGTTGGTCGTTGTATGACCATCTCACTCCCTGCGAATGACGCGCTGTGGGCTTTGTAGGCAAATTTGCCTGCTCGTACCTCGAGCGGCTCGACCTGTGGGGTATGCGATATTCCCGCTGGCCTCGTGGGCTCTGGGCATTGTGCGTGCGGGTTCGCGTCGTCAGCGGCCTTGTCGTTGGCTCGCTGGTGTGCCGTTTGGGGTCGGGGCTGGACCGTGGCTGCGCGAGGGACTTCCGTGGCCGCGCTTCTGCCTACTGTCATCCTTTGGCCCATCTGGCCCTTTGGCTGGGGTTGTAGTTGTCGTTCGAGCTGGACCGTGGCTGCACGAGGGACTTCTGTCGTCCTTCCGCTCGTCCCCGTATCACGTGACTAGGTGGCTGTACACCCGACACGGATTGCTAAATCCAACATAGAACATGTGCATGCGCCACAAATCCCAGTTTGTACACCGCGGCCCCTGACCTACTATAATGGATCCGTGTTCACTTGTCCGACCGACCCTTTCTGGCTCCACGACCAACTTCCATCATTCTTGAAAGCACAAATTACGTCGGATTACTCCTCCGCGTTATGACCAGAGTCTCGGCAACACCATTCTATTACGGGCGGTAATGCCCAAGCATTCGCACACTCAACCAGATCTCCAAGGTGAAAGAATTTTTTTGATTCGAAAGATGGCGGTTCTCTGGCCACCGTTTCAGCCAATGCGAAGCGTTTCCGGGACTATTAATACGCCAAAACAATTTATCCCCACTTAAATACCTTTTGGTGTCGATCCTAACTCTCGTTTGGCGGTATCCACGATTTTGTGCCAAAATCCCGAGAAATGATCACCCTCACAAACCTGTCGCTCGAAATCATCGACCGTATCCTACTCGAACTCGACCCTCTCGATATTGCGTGCATCTCCCAGACCTCTCATCTCTTCCACGGGATTATCTATGGTCCGCTGAACCGACAATTCTGGCGCGGACTCTACCTCGCACAACCCCTCGATGATCCACGGCACGCAGTGACTCGCCTTGGCGACCGCAGAGAAGACGTTGACTGGAAGGAAGGGCTGCAGCGAATCATAAGGGCACGCACAGTGATGAAACGTCCGACCGTCTGTCGGCGAGAGGAACGGTGTCAAGTGCTGCGCACCTGTATAGACCTCATCACCGACCTATCCCCCACATCCTCCCATGACGGCGTTGGGATGTCGCGCAACGCTCGATGGATGCAACATCTCGTCGGGGACGGCGCGTCCTTGGAACGTGAGTCCTGGAGGGAGTTGTCGCAAGAGGAAGAACAGCTACTGTCTTGGCTACACGCGCTGTTCGGGCTCACCCGGGGAGACCTCGATCCAGAACGACGTCGAAGGTCTCAGGCATTCGTGTACAGCCTCCGTCACCACACCGCCCAGCGTACCTACGGACCGTTCTTGGCCGACGGGAGCACGCGAGTTGATTGGGTATTTGTTCGCACACTCGTGCACGACCTCGGAATGATATTGGTGGATATGGATGAAGATGAAGAGGGTTCCTATTTCTGTCCGCTGAGCGTGTTGTGTTGTCAAAGCAGCATCCCTCGGAGCCTGGATTCAGAGAAGGAGGACGATTGGGCCTGCGTAGAAGGATTGTGGTCCGTGAAATATGGGTCCATTGACCACCGTGAGTTCATACGTAAGTCGCTGTTATCTTCCATCTATTTACGTGGGTTGTTGACGAGCGGCGTTCTTCCACCTGTCAGTGTATAATGATCCGTCGGTAAGTAGACAACCACCTGACTTATTAAGACACGTCCGACACGCGTGGGATATCGATAGGTACCACATGACGAGCCACAGGATACTACGATTTTCGAAGGCGCCGAAGAAACGTTAGGCACGCTGGATATGTACGTTCGTGTCGCAGGCACCGAGCCCGACCCTTCTCACCCGACACGTCCAAAGATCAACATTGTCGGCGAAGTGGACGGGAAGTTTCATGTCGTCGGCTTCGTCAAGCTTACAGACGATGATCAGGTGTGGTGGCATCACGTGAGTATACATCCCTCACCACAGTAGATCTGTGGTTTGATAGGTCGCTCGTGTTTCTCCAGGATGCGGGACATGATAACCAAATGGTGTGGAGGTAGGGTTACATTCGTGCAAAATAGTTGGTATGGGGATTGTCCTGATTTCGTTTCTTACATCAGTGGTAATGGGGTCGGAATGGGCAACGTTCGATCACGGCTTGGTTTCGTAGGCGTTTGGTCTACTGTCTTCCACGATGCTGAGGACCCGATTGGTGTGTCAACTTCCATCCGTTGCCGTTTGGGCATCCGTTTGATACATACCCACCAGGGCCGTTCTGGATGACTCGGGAATTCCTCATTGACGAGGATGAGTAGACCAATGGGCTTAGCTCTTCGACTCTAAGGCTGGGCTGGTGCCCATGTTTGGAGTTAGTTCGTCGGGCATCTTTTATCCTGATATCGTTATGGCACTCTCTTACCTTTGACCCACACTATCCCATCTATAATTGCAGTTCTGCTTCTCGCAATTCGGAAGACTTTACGCCAGCCATCTATGGACTTCGCCGACTCTTATGAACCATCCTCATTTGGAATAGCAGGTTTCGAAATTCGAAAACAATTGGCATTGCAAAGGGAATCGCCGAGACCCCGCGGTTCCTTCCTCTTTACTTGCTATCATGGCAGAGGTGACAAGCAATACCATCCAGTGCAACTTGACCCTCATATTGGCCTGACACTACCTCCGGGTATGCAATTCTATCAACGGCTTTCATTGTCCACACAAGTATATTATACGTCTAATATATATTCCGGGCGGTTTGCGAGTCGGAACAAATCCGTATGAAAGGATGAGCGAGGCACACTGTCGGATCCCGTCGACCCTGCATTTTCAAGTTGAATGAGTCCAAGACTTCATGTGTATGTGCTGGAGTACTGGTGCACCCGGAGCTCGCCCCGTCAGAATGGCAGTTGAGGATGATCACCGCTGCTGAACGCTGATCCAGGGTCGATGGTGCCGGTCAGCCATTGACAGCCATATAAACGTGACTGCCGCAGTTGTTGTATATGCGACATCATACAATACCGTGTCGAAAGCGCTGAAGCGCTGAAGGGTCACACAATCTCCACCGTGACCCAACGCAGTCGTCTATCTATGGCCGGCTATATAGTTTACATGTCACAGAGGCTATCCACGGCAGAAGAATGCTTAGATATACACGATCACAACCAGTGCACACTTAATTTGGAGGCGTTAGATTGGCGCCGTACGAAAACGTTATTGAAGAGAGTTCATTCAGAGCTGTACCGTAAACTTGAGCCGACCATCTTCACAAGGCTCGCAGCTGACGCTCTCCATGTTGTCCACCACGAAGTGGGCGCCGATGTGCTCGATTTGTTCCCGTCTGTGGCTGGTGCAGACGGCGATCACGGTCGCACCGCTAGCGAGCCCGGCCCGAATCCCGCTGGGGGAGTCTTCGAAGACGACACAGTTCGGCGCGGGGAAACCCAGCTCGCGCGCGGCAAGGAGGAATGGATCTGGCGCAGGCTTCCCCGCCTTCAAGCGCTTGTCATCTGCGGTGATCGTCACCTTGGGGGCCACGATTCCAACGCGCGTCATGCACCCATGTGCTGTCAGCGGAACACGATGTTAGTTTATCCGCCAGATTTGAAACGTGATTACACACCATATGTTTTGGCACCGGATGTGGCGACCGCGTATCGGCCCTTGGGGATCGAGTCTATCATCTTTCTGACGCCAGGAAGGATACGGACAGAGCGATCTACGCTAGCGGCCTCAATCTTCCAGGCCTCCGAGCATTGCTTCTTGGAGTCGGACTCAAATGTGAGGATATCTTCGTCTTCTTCGACGATCAAGTTGTCAAGGTGGCGTGCGTCGTAGATGGACACTTCCGGTACGGCCGACATGGCCAGCATGCCGTTCAAGCGCGACGCGAAAGAAGGACGACGTCCATCTAGCGCGGCAAACGACGAAGCACGAGACGATGGAAGTGAAGTCGGGGGAGACATGACAAGTTCGGGGGTAGCCTCCCCCGAGCTGAGCGGACTAAGTGGAGAAGGTAGAACAGGAGGGGAGGGGAGAGCTGAACCAGGACCGTGTAGGCGGTACGCATCAGCAAAGAAGAGGATGCTCTCTTCAAATTTTTGAACCTCGGCATCCATCTTGTCAGGCTTAATTGCTGGTTTGAACTGCGCGAGGTTGTCGACAGCGCGCTTGCCATGGGTGGCGGCGATCACGTAGGCCGGGTCCTGCCCGATGTCTTTTGCGACCTTTCCCCACGCGGCCTCGACGGCAGCGATGGAGTCGGTGAGCGTGCCATCCTGTTAGCGCACTGGAAGAGTTAGATTGTGAAGCCACGGAATAGATACGTACACACCATGTCGAACAGCACAGCATCGGCATAGAAAGTATGGTCGTTCGACTGCATGATGAAAGTGTTGGTATCGAGACAGGGATTTAGATCTCGTCTGTCTGGTACAACTGTAGTGACGATGTCACCTCGTTTATATACGCGTTGCTGTGTCCATATCTTATCGTTATTCTCGCGGCCTGACGTCGGGGGTTCGAAGGTTTTTAGCCGGGGATGTGGAGCGCTTTAGAAGAGAATTCTTTGAACGTAACGAGGCTGAGGTGTCACGATTTGATAAAAGCTCCACTCATCTTGGATTGTAATCTTCCACAGAGGGAAGATGATGATAATTTTTCTCCAGAAAGAGTGGTTGAGGCAAAGTTATCGCAAAATGCGACAAAAGGAGTTGTGCAACTAGAACGGCCGATATCAGCTCATGCGTTCAGTAGACTCTTAGGCGCTCACGCGAGTTGTCCTCGGTCTGAAGGCGTTTCAACTCAAGAGTTCCTTGCCAAATGAGGCAACTCCTCAAGATCGCCTGGCAAAGTTGTTCACGAGTATTTCCGCTCCTGTACTTCCAGGGTGCTTGCCACCGCCGCAGCGGAGCGACCGTGTGAGGATAACCTCCAAAAACTTGGAAATTTGAACTAGTGTCTCACATGCAGCTGAAACACCCTTTTCTAGGCTATTCTTCCTCACGTCATCTTTATCCTTCTCGCGCTCTCGCACTTGCCATGCACTACTTATGCTTTTCACCGTCGTCTTATCCCTTGACGTCATACTCGGGTGTGGCGCATGCAGACAGACACATGAAAGGATCAAACGAGATAATTTTGGTAAAACAGGCGTCACACATGCGATGACGAAGCTTCTTTGGTGTCAGATGAGGTCAAGCCTTCCGCAGTACCGTCATATCGAGCGATTGTCCCTCGTAACTGAACAATCTTGTTAGTCGTTTCGTTCTGACATTTGGAGCTGTGCTGATGTCACTTTCGCACTCGATCGCCTAGGCCACCCGGACAATTCGCGTGTGACGTGGCCAGGTTTATGAAGAGCTGCTGGCGTGCCAATGAAAGTCGCAAAATTGTTGCCATAAATAAGTATGACGGATACGGCGGGCCGCGGAAGTGGTGCACAGAAACACATGGGACGGAATTGCTCGGCACCCGAATGGTTACCACGGTTATTAAACCTAACTGCCAGTATCCTGTCTGTATTCCATTAGCGTCTTCGCCTCATACGACTCTAAGGTCGTGATTTAATCTCCACAGGCGCAACAATCGAATAAAACTCCATTGTTGCCCTCGTCTGATTAGGTCGGTTTGGGCATCAAGGGTGTTTGATTAACGATGGGAAAAGTGGCGCCTTTGTTTGAAGTCGGATGGAGGAACCGATGTGGCCGAAAAACCAGATCTAACGCCGGAAGGATCGATCGCTCAGCGCTCAGAGCTGAAAGCGGCCGTGCCATCGCCAACAAAATGCGAGCTTCTAAAGGGGTGGTGGTGAGGCCAGCACTGGCCAACAAAGCAGATGGTGTTATATATGAATATTTTGAATAGCGGTTCGTGGATCATGATGCATGACCGGAAGATGTCGGTAAGCCCTGACCCAGTGCAATGGCGCGATAAGGCGTGAATGGTTGACAATATCATACGTGAGCACGTATTACTGTGTGAATGTCTTGCATTGTGTTTTTTTCCGTGGCACTCCCGGAGGTGGCAAGCGCTTGACGTGACGAACACTTGTCACGGCGCATCATCATTATAATTTCCCGCCCCCCGTTCCTCGGACCGCGGTGTGCATCCCCCGTGGTCATTTTCTCGTCACCCCCTACGTCATGACACACGTTGATTGGTTGTAAGGAAATTCCCTAGTTTCTTTCTCTTGCGAATGTTTGTTGTCCTCCAATGGAAGGCCCAAGGCCGACGGCTTTTTGAAATCAACTGCGACAAACCCCTTGTTGTGTTGAAAACAAAAAGAAAAATAGTCGGTCTTGAAGGGTGACACTCGTATCGGACGAGTCAAGGGCTCAGGGTAGGGCAAAATTCGACGATCTCACCAGAATGAGTGGCTCGGCCATGGTCGTAGAACATCGTGCACAATCTGGCAGTAGAACGCATCAAGCGCCCAGCTCCTCCCGAGTCGCCCATATCCTCCAGCTACCAGTACCGTCATCCCTGCTCACCTATCATCCAGCTCTCGCCTATACAGCAACACAAGAACGGGCAATGGTACAGTCTCCCAACCTAGAAGCACCTGTCGGATGCCACGTTTACCTATGATACCATTGGTATATGTACCCACGATGAGTGAGTGCCTCCCTAAAGCTTAATAAACTCTTCGTGTGCCTGAAACGAGTGTAACGGAAAATGCTCTCAGAGTAGACGAGGTGCATAATCAAACCGACTCTTCGTGACCAGTCTAACTGGACCATCACACAAATATGCATCGCCCTCGATAAGGTGTTGAAGCGGTTGAAGGACTCGTGGTCCCATAAACGAGATATCGATGGTCTTGGTGTTATGGCGACCGCAGGTAGATTGTCATTAGCCTTGTTTCACTGTTAAGTACCCCGTCTCAACGTCTAGTCGCCAACTGCCACAATAATCGGGCGGGTATACATAATGAAACTCGGACAAGTCACCAGGTCGTCCTGGATACCGTCGCTTGCTCACGGCTACTATCGTGAGACCAGAGTTACAAAAAAGTCAGCACAGTGCACTTCAAATAACTCGCTCGTCAACATAGGAATGAATCACCAAAAAATTCAGAGCAGTAGACTGGCTCGTATAGACATAATTCCAGCCAAAAACTAGAACAAGATGTCAATAGGATGTGCCAGAAGGATGTTCGTGCGTGGCTTTCACCGACGCGACTTCGCAGGGCGCCCTTCGTATACGTGGTAGATTGCTGTGGCATTGTTACAGCCTGTTGCATAATAAAGTTCAGTCGCAAGTGTGCTGGAAGAGGCTGTTTGGTCATATTTATTGTTATTAAAACAATACTCGAAACCCTATGGTATGGTTTGTGGCATGTTTATTACTTATTCCTAGGCATTTTTTCAACCGACCAACAAAACAAAATAGCCTTCACTCCACATGAAAATGCGACGGAACTTTTATTATGCAACTGACTGTACTCACACCAGCATGTCCTTATATTTCTGTTGTGTTACATAATACAAAGTGTTTTGCATCTGTCCTTCCTTGCAACTCTGGTCACGATAGTATCACTGTATCGCGATCCAAGATTTACATACTGTTTCCATCGGGCACAACGAAACGATGCGAGCGAACCAATCACATTCACATTACGATGGTGCTACGATAGTCGTTCAAGAGTACTCGTAGAGTTTCGATCTCGAGTGTTTATCATATTGGTGCATGTTCCTCTTACCTGCATAAAGAAAACTGCGTGTGCGAGAACGCCTCGTATAGCGATAGAACAAGAACACAAAAACGACGAGAAGGGGAAAGGGAAAGGGGGAAAACCGACATGAATCAAAATATGTGCATGGCCAGCCAAGATACCAAAACGTAACGAGAGACCAGGGGAAAGAAATAATGTTAAAGACAGGCGTGCTTCGGACGTGTTCGTGGGTGCTGTCCGTTCAAAAGAAGAGAAACGTCCAGAGTGGAAAGATGCAATGCGGGATATAGTGCACAAGACAACGAGGGAGACACAAAAGGCAGTATACACCTTGATATTCTGCGCAGCTCAGTCAACGTTGAAGATCGTTGTCAGGATGCGCTGACACGTACTTTGAAAACGATGCATGATGCAATGTACAATACCAGTCTGTGCTCAGCCGAATATTTCTGTGACAGTGCGTCGACGCTCTCGCCTTTGGGACGGGAACGCGATTGTCTTGGGTTGAGGATTGCCCCCTGCTGTCTCGCGCTCCTCGACGGAGGCTTCGAGCGACATGCGCGCAGCGCGCACACCGAGAGTCCGCCGACGAGTGTCCCTCTCGGTTTCCGAACCAGAGAGTGGCGTGCGAATCTGATTGGCGCCAGAGGATTCTTCCTCCGAAGTCGTGCCCACACGCCTCCGGGCCTCGTCACGGCTCTGTTGTTGCTGAAGAGCAGACAAAGACACCTCCGACGGACGGGAAAAGGTCACAGAAGAACGCAGAGAGTCACGAGAATCTGTTCGTTCCATGGGGAATGCAGACGTCTCGGGGGAAGCAGACGCAGTGTGCGTTGAGATTGCTGTCGTAGGGTTGGGCGTGGATAGAGAGAAAGGTGGATTAGGATTGCGAACGGTGGTCATGGAGGCTGAGGATACGTTGCGGCGACCGCCTTTGTCGACTGCAGTGTTGGATCTTTGAAGAAGGGATTCGGAGGGAAGGGTTGGAAGGGGGGGTGGGGTATAGTATGCAGCTGGTTTGGACCTTTCCGCCTGACCGTGTCGAGGCGCAGGGGTTGGAGAAGGCTCATAGTCCAGCGATAGGTCAAGCACGTTAGACGGCGTATTGCGAGTCCCTGGCCCGTTCATCGCCATACGCTGCTCGCGGTGCTCACGAGGTGCAAATAGTCGTCGCGAAGCCGAAGGTGGATTCAAGCCGCCTCTAGAAGACGTTGATCGATCCTGCTCGCTGTCTCGGTCTCGTGAAGACGGAGGGCGGGCAAAGCTGAGATCAGTACGAGTGGACAGCCTGCGCGAAATATCAGCGCCACCAGTGGAGGTCAGCGGTTCCCAGCTCAGTCGTGACTCGGTGCTTCGTCGACCATCTTGGCTCCTGCTGCTGCTGCCCCCCTGCGGGCCCGAATCGGATGGAGGCCGCCTGGTTATATCTTCATCCAGGCTCATTGATCTCAGATGAGCAGATTCTGAAGCTCCAACTGCCTCCTTCAATAACTTTCCAACGCCAAGGATGAATCCGGTAAGCGAGCGTACGACATCATCGCTCTCCCGCAGACACTCCCGAAAGTCAGAACCAACATCTCTCCAGATTTGCGCGGGGTGATTAGGCCCATTCGACTCATAATATTCATCGTCCACTTCGATGGCAATTTGTTGCTGGACAGCATGGGTCGTCGCGGATCTCAAGACCCTGTTGAGCTTCTCCGACGAACGTATGATCGCGCTCGAGTGGTCGGATAAATCACGGGCTGTTTGAGATTGGTTTGGAAGTCGGGAGAGCTGTGCTTGGAACATCGAAAGCGATTCCAACATGAGACGGGTGTGTTCGGCATTCTGTGAATTGTTGGTCAACCAACCACTACCACTCGGGGTATATTGGCGAGAAGAAGTCCCTGCACGCGGCATGTCTGGATCGGCAGGAGTGTGGGGTAAAGAAGGGGCACGCGTCATCGGCTCGCGCCGAGACTCGGGCCGGTCTGAAAGGTCATATGTCGTTCTCCTGGACCGTATCGAATAAGCCCCGCTTCGGCCGCCGTCCCCCTCGTGTAAAAAATCCGCCATTGACGTAGCAGGTCGGGATGAGACGCCGCGTTTCGTATCTCGATCTAGGATCAAGGCAGGGGGAACTCGGGGTGGATCAGAGTGCAGGTGGGGACGAGGGCCACCGGCTTCGCCAACACGTGCGCCGGATCCACTCGTTCGACTCCAATCATCAGCATCAGATCGCCGCTGTTTTTCACCTTCCTCCCATTCTACTGTGCGACCAGCACTCGGGCTGATGACACTAGTGCGGGACCCGTGTAGGGATATGTTCGCTTCGCGTCCGTCACCAAAGATATCCTCGTTGGGCGGGACGCCCTGCCTCCCACTCCCACGCATGCCAATCCCGGCTGCACGCAAGCTCTCGCCTGCAAGTCGCCCTGTTGCGCCTCCGCCACCGTTCAGGGCGCTCTCTGCACTTCCTCCTCGCTGAGATTGCCTTCTCCCGCCATCTGGAGCATTACCTGACATGTCATCGGAAAGCCAGCGGGTCTGATGTCGTCGTGTCAGATCCCTCACAGTTGAAAACCGGGTGGATCGGGCACCGCGAGGTGAATATTGTACTTTGCTCGCGGAACTGACGGCTGTATGGGCCGTAGTTCTTGCAGGGTGATCATCCTCGTACGCATCATCTCGGAAGGACGACTGGTATGGAGTCATAGGTTCGGTTGAAGTCTGAGGAAAATGCCTTGTTAGTTGACCTTGCTAGAAACTCAATCATGGTACCAACCCGTCCATCCAAGCTGCGTCGTTCTCTGTCCCTGAATTCCCTCGGAAGTGGTTGCCGCGACTTCTTGCTCCCTGTGGGGCTCCTCCTTGAAGAAGCTACGGCGACCAGCGCCGCTTCAGTGACACCACGATCATTTCTACTGTATTTCCCACTCTCCAGACCATGGGAGGAGACAGCGCTCGCCATGGACACTCGTTTACGAGGTGTACGTGAAGGCCCGGGGGACGCCTGACGCGTCTTCTCGGGAGACGAGGGTGCGGAGATGAGCCTTTGTCGTTGACGGGAACTTGTTACAGACGGCGGTGTCGACGAACGTTCGGGAGATGATGAACGGTAGGAATTGGAATTGGAATCAGAGCGAGAGGGTGTTGGCGCTCGTAGACTCTCCCGCTCGGTCTCGGATCCCGAAAGGGCATCATTGCGTCGAACCTGCGATGTGGACTGCGAGTGCGAATGTGATGATAGGCGGGATGATGATGCTATGGAGGAAGATGGGGCATTAGGAGAACGAGAAGTATGGGTCGGCGGTGGTGTGTTGAGGCGGGAAGAGAGTTTATCTAGTGCCTATATACGAGAATACGGCGGGCAAGATGATTTAAACAGCATATACGCATCAGGGACGAAGATTTCATGATAAAATACCGAAATCAAAGTAAAATTCCGAGAAGTCGTGGGCCAAGGGTTGCCAGGAATACACGTGGAGGCGAGCAATGAGCATACATCGAGGGGGATGTGCAGCAGGCTCACCATGCGGTTGCGTTGGGCAAGATTTCTGACCCGCTGGAGCGCTGCTATGTTCTCGCTCGGGCTTTTAAGTCCAAGCTTCCGGTCAAGCCGAGCGGTATTATCTTCCTCGCCCGCATGGTCGTTTTCGTCATCTTCGTCATCAGAATTGGGTCTTGAAGTCTTGGACATAGCCATGGATTTATCATACGTTTCTGTGGGCATCATTACACCTGGAGAACCTGAATATGAAACTGGACGCTGTCTGATGCTGCCAGAGTTCGCGCTACGGTTGTCACCGGTCGAACCGCTGCCGGTGGAGTTAGTTGCGGGAGGAGATGGCAATCCAGAAGGAGAGACGACGCCGGGGCTATCCGGAGGCTCAGGAAGATCCGGGATATTGGTTTCCTTGGGATCTTTGGGTGGTAACGATCCTAGGAATATTGCGGACAAAGGACGCCTCGAGGAAGCAACGAGTGAGCGCGGCGGCATCAGAGTGAGCGCAGCAGGTCATCAACCACGTCGTGCGTGAAAAAAAGAAGTCGTCGCCGTCGTCGTGCACAGCGAGCAAGAGCTTGGACGACGACGAGCTCAAGGCCGGGCAAGCAGCAGATGAGGGAAGGATTGTACCGTGGGAAACTCACACCCCTGCAACGCGCTGAGTATTTCCGAATTCCGACTCCGAACACGCTGCAGTGCTCTGGCAACGAAACAAAAAAGGTTGGCGTCGTCAAGAAACACGCGTTGATGGGCGCGATTGAACGCTGTCATTGTCTATATGTCGCTTGGAGAGTTGACCGACTTGTGTTAACCGACTTGTCTTGGAGACGACCGTCCCGCTTCTTTGAGGACGCTTCTCGACCAGACAATGGTTCGATCGCGCACCTGATTGGGCGTTTATTTCGGCCGATCAGCTTGCGTGTTCACAGTGACAAATGATGCACTACAGATGCATAATCACATTAAGAAAACAGTGGGTTGAATTTGCAGGGGATCGCAGTTTTCTCACGTGAAGCTATATGCGATTCTACAAACATACTCGTACAAAACTATCCACCTCATTCAAATTTCCAAGACCTCTGGTCCTTCTGGTCTTGGACGCTCAATATGTAATCAGGACTGCATTGCTCCCAGCAATACCGCCGCCATACGCAGGTTGGCTGAAAAAACGACGATAAAGCAAAGCAATGTCAGTGATGGTACATTGGGAAGACATTGAGAGTGAGAATAAATGACTACATACTCGACCCTGGTTGCAATGAACCGGTATCGGCTAGTGGATAATGTCAATTAATACATTCTTCAAATATCTGTGCCAGTGAGAGGTCACAAACCTTCCTGGGTACCTGACTTGGGGAACATATATGGGGACGGTCGGATTGATCGCTGCTCTCTTGGAGACGAGATATGTGTCAGACATCGCTTCGTCTGCCATCCAGATGTCGACATTGAGAGGGTCTTCTGGGGAGGTGAGCTCCATGTTAACGGGGATGACTGTGTTCACTCTGGCTTGGGGCGGTGCGGTGATTTGCAACGCAGAGACGATGGTAAGGCAGAGGGTTAGAGCACTGCATGATTATGTCGGTCAGTGTGATGCCGACATACAGGATGATAAAAGGGAGATACCTGAGCTTGGCAAACATTTCGGATGGTGAATGTCAGATATGTACGCTTGGGGGGAAAAGATGAATATTCGTGATGAACTAGCACAGAACTTGGCTGGCTTTTATATTCAAGAGATTCATTTCCTGTCGGTATTGAATTCTTTTTCGGCACATGGATATGACCAAAGATACCTGGGCTTCAGATGTATTTGTCATGACGTTGTTGTCCAAATCCGGGGCTCAAGGAAGCTGGTCAAACAAATGTTAACGCAATGAGCGCGACCGTGCAAACATCATGTGGTCAGTTCCCGCAAGTTGTGCGGTTGTAAATTACTCGCCTCCACAATTCTGCTGGCATTCATTAATGAATGCCTTCCAGGAAGAAGTGACTTCCCCAAATCATGTGAAACATCGGCGAAATTAGGTCACCCATGTTTAACAGACATACCTTTAACGATGGAATAGTTACACATCGGAGTAAAAAAGCCTCGCCTTTCATTCTCTTTGCTAGCGCGGCTTTGGGGTGCCCATAATTGTGACGTCATATAATTGATGGATATTCTGGGGACATATTCACGCGCATGGGGAGATTGGACATCTCAGTGCTATGTCCGCTGATCAAAGAGTGCGCCCGTTGCATATGATTCGCCTCCGCTTCTCCTCGGGACGGTGTCGTGTTCGGTCGTTGTTCGGAAGATGCATTTATCAGAAAATCAACTCCGATGTTGGCCACCTCAAAGGCCAAGGCACTCACCAAGTCCACGTGACCAACCCCTTTTTTTCTTACCCGAACACCGGTCCGGTGCAGCTTGCGCCGAGCCTGGTTTCAAATAGGATGAACCGAATAGATACAAGTACGTGCTTTCGAAGTTAGCAGTCACCAAAATTGTTTGAAACGAACCGGAGGAACGCTATCCCTCGATCCAGTGCACTCAGCCATCCTACCTACGCAATCCTAGAGACATACAACTGGGCGTTATCGGAGTTGGTCAGTACGTCATTACGTACCGTGACCTGGTACTGAGGCCTCAGTCCCAACGCTTTAGATACGGTCAGACCAATTGTTCGCTAAGCCACCAACCAGTGGATGCCCAGGCTGCATCGCTTTTGTGTCTAGGTATTGCCCACATCGCGCGAAGAGTCGATTGATGGGGGGTAATCTAAACCTTGGAAACGCACTGCAGTGTACCCATCACAGACTAGTTATTTACTCACACTCGAGCCATTACCGCGACTGAATGTTGAGTCTTGAAACTTGGACTTGCCAAATTACCGACTTCATTTTCCAGCGCATCCTCGGCCAAGTAGGTGAGCCGACTGTAGAAAGAAACATTAGTCCGTTATATTATTCGGGAAGTAAGCACGATTTGCGGGACACTCATTGAAATCATCTACTCCGGGCTGCTACACTAGACATCTCACCAACCAATACTCAGTGCTCGATAGTAACAGGCTCGCTGGTGGCCAACTTATCGTCAGGTTGGCTAAAGTGGACACAGCAAAAGGGGCAGGGTCAGCTATTGGATGGAAGAGTACACTGAAAACGAGTACATACCCGACCTCAGCTGCGACGAACACGTAATCACTGGTGAGTGAAGTTAATTAGTACAGATGACCTGGTACTGGAAAGTGGGATACATACAGCCCTGGTTTGACAGGGGGGACGGTAACAGAAACAACGGCAGCAACGGCCAGTCCTTGTTGATTTGCGTTCCGAGGTCCTATCAAGAGACAGCGAGGCTGTAAGCGTCGTGTACGGTGTACACACACCATAGTGCCGTAGTGGTTGTGAGGTAGCTCTTGCCTGATTCATTTGACGGTTCGGTGCGACAAGTACATGGGTTATGTAAGCGACCAGCATAGTTGTCGCCAAACCGATTGGCTAATTTTCTCCTCCATTTTGGCGAATCGATGGACAGGTCGCAGCGAGAAGTCCATATCAATTTCGGGGGCAAATACTGAACAGTGGCGACTGCTCAGGTGGGCGAATGTGGGCTGATACGCACCAGTCTCTTCGGATTCAAAGCAGGGGATGTTCTCGCATCAAGAGGTGGCCCCGCACGCTCTGGGGGTCACCTATGGCCGACCCATCTCTCACCTCGTTCATCGTAGTAACGTCATTGCATTGCGTAACGTGCCCATCCAACTTTGATGCTCTTTGCAAACGCTTTCTCACAATCACCCTCCGAACCGTCGCAAATCACAGTACGTCTTGTATCCGGCCCACCAACCAGGATGCTATCGTCTCTGCTATGGGTGCCGGGGGTTCGATTCGACCCGCGCTGGGTGTTTCACGTTCGGTGTCAATCGCTGTATCATCGTTACAAGCAACCCGACTCTGAGCCAAGCAAATTATCCGGTCGGCAAGTATCTATTCTTTGCAACACGTATGACGGGCATTGCATTGACAGACGTCCAAGCCTGTGTAAGTATGTGTAATAGTTTTCGGTAACTCAGCGCCACCAAGCCTGAGGGATATCGGGCCTTGGCTGCTGTATTTATGCCGTTGGGAGAGAAAATTACGCACTTGCTTGCTCACGGGTTTGCCGCACCAGTTCGATCGACCTGTCACCCTCAAGGCGTCCATGTGTAAATGTCATCGACGGGAGTATCCAAGACTTTGTGGTACGCTTACACTCCTTACACCACTATTCTTCAGCTTACCAAAAATAGCCCAAGCCTACTTCACGACTTCCATCCCTTTTCGTGCCCTTCGGTCCCACAACACGTGAAGATCAGATTGCATTGGTATTGCTCCACCACCCGATTTTGCCATCGTCCACCCTGCCTTGCTTCGACCAGCACACTCAGTGGAATCGCCTGAAGCACAATCTTCCTTGACAACCCCCCAGGAATAAACGCCCTCACCAACACCATCGGCCGCTTTCCTTCCCTGACCACCTCCGCCATGCGTTTCCACCGCGCATTCGCGAACACCTCGCACCCGCACCTGATCCCGAACGGATTGGCGTTCGCCCCTCGGGCGTCAAAGACGATGTTGACCTGCCCACCGACGAAATTGAGCTCGACCAGGGTGAGCTTGGAAGGGTGGGTGTTGAGTCGTGCGTGGTGTTTCTTTAGCTCGGCGAGGATGACTTGATCCAGGAATTTGAGATCCTTGCTCTGCACGGCCGACATTTGTCCGCCTGCGTATGGTCGGTCATTCACTTATCCATGCCAACGGCCAAGAGGAGAGAGGAAACAGAACTCTACGTACGCGTCCGAACGAACCGCTTATGGACCCCGGTACAATACTGCTTGTGCGTTCCATTTTGCCAATCGTACCGCTGACAATTCCGGCTGCAATAGTAGGCGTGGAGACAGCCCCCACACCGTTTGAAACCGCTCATAGGGCTCGCTTTCGAGCACTAGGTAGCGTCAAGTCGGTGCTGTGATACCAGAATAAGAGAACGAGATGCTTACCTCAACATTTTGGCAGGTCTGAATGTGGCCATTGGCAACGTCGCGCCTTACTAGCCTGCGTCGCTCCTCAACTGCCTCTTTGAGCTTCATCCAAGCCTTGTAGAGCTCCCCGGTTTTCGAAGGTCTGGCATCTAAGCCCTGTGCTACCGCCGAATCGACAGCGAGCGAAACCGGATATAAGATGGAGCGATATACCGTGTACCCAGGAAGGAGGTCCCCGAGCAACAGGACCGGTTGTCGATGCGCCGGAGGCTGTTCGGTAAACGGCAACAGCGACTCGCATTTGAGAAGTGATGCGATCAGCCCACGTTGAAGTGCCTGTGAAAGATATGGAAGCGCGTCCATGTCCTCAACTCGCGTCCTGAGTAGTACGATTGCGTTGACCATACATCGAGCGGCGAGGACCCGCGCCTCGCGTTCCCATTCGCGGTCAACGACGAACGCCAGAATTTCAGACGCTGCTTTGACTGCGCCTTGGCGCATGAGAGCGAAGCAGATACCCTCCCGGAACGAGAGCATGGTGATAATATGAAGGTCCCACGCAATGCAATTTAAATCCCAGTTATCTTCATGGGAGATTTCACGGTCGAGATGGCAGAGTGCAATAGATGCGACAAGTTCCGGTTCCCTTTGGAACAGGCTGAGCAGATTTCCCCAGTCGATGCTTGTACCAGTCTCGTGCGCGATAAGGAAACACGAGTTGAAGACCGCGGATTCACGCTGGGTGTTGGTCTTGGGGGACCAGCTTGAGAACAAAGGGTCCCGGGTTTCGATGAACCAGAGGTCGCAGATCACCTTCATGACCTCACGATCGGGAGGGATGGTTTTAGACCAGGACACGAGGAATCTGTCACGGACGAGTCCGAGGAACTCTAGGACAGCGGTCTTACAAGCGTATCGCACGTCCATGTCGAGATCCCCCCGGATAATGATATTTCTGTACAAGAAGAGTACCCACTGTCGGATATCGGGCCAGTGGGCACAAAGTTCCTTGGTAAGCTGTTTCCAGAGATCGTTGTGATTGAGCCAGATGGGGAGGGTGACACCGAGGCCAGCCAGGGAAGCGAACACGATGTCGAGGTCTTCAACCGGGATGTCCTCCCCGATAGTCCCGCGAGGGATCTTGTTCGCGTCGAGCTGGTCGTACATCACCGATACGATGCGAAGGTACTGCGTGGGTACGCATGCGTCGTTGCTGGCGAAACCGGTGAGGTTGCAGAATGTTTGTAGGGAGTGTTTGACTGCGCCGTTGATGAGCCTCTGTGGAGGGGGTTATATGAATGAGATTGTTCCGACGCGCCCCGGAACTGACATTGAATTCGGCCTCGGGGAGGCTCTGAGGCGGTGGCCGCATCCTGGCGACAGTTCTGAGTGATATCTGGGTGACAAACCAAGCTGGGCGTGGAGGAACGGTAGAAATCGTGTCGCACGCGGAGTTACAATGGCATCAAGATAAGATACTACTCTTGATCATGGCCACCATGGAACGACACCCTATCTATCACTTCCAGAGCCGCATTCTCACCACCCAGGTCTATTGAAGGGGTTTGTCAGCGTAGCCCGCGGTTATATCACCAACGACGACTTCCCTGTCTTGCACCATCCGGGGTGAATGGCAAACATCAGATCCGGTCGTTCTTTGGGTTGTTTATACATCTGTATCGTCTTTGCACCTTGCAGGCTGTTGCTGGCCACGTTGAAGTGCTCACCAGCATGTTCAACTCATCTTGGTTATACTGTACGTCGTATGTTGAGCGCCGAGATCCATTCCAATACTTCCGAGCGTATTCGAGATATTGACAATCACTTTTCTCATACTACATTCCAAGGTGGGGATGAACATCCGCGTCATGAGCCTCCACGGAACGTATAAGGTCTGCAATGTCCATTGCACTCGGTAAGTCGTCGTTGCGTGTCTAGATAAAACAAACAACGGTATGTCAACCGAGTCCACTCAAACCTCGCATGAAAGATACGGACGACGCCTGCATTGTTGATCAAGTAGTCGAGACCACACGAGCCAAGGGTGCTTTCGATTTCTCTCCGCGCCATCAAGACAGAGGCTTCGTCGACGACATTCAGCTTGATGGTGAACGAGATCCCTTTTGGAAGGAGATTCTGAGAGCGAGCGAAGCTCCTTGGCGTCCTTGGGACTGCGGTACGTCGCGAATACGGTGTCATCTTCCGATGCAATGAGCGTTTGGGTGAGACCGATTGGGTGGAGCGAGTCGTCGGGATGTGTGATCGGACTCGTACAGTGATCAACCAGGTAGGCATGTCGTGATGTTCGACTTCCAGACGCTCCCATGACTCTTTATTTAAATGCAACGAGAAACCCGGCACCCTGAAAATAAGAGCAACCCGAAATAGCTGGACCATCAGCTTTCCAAACAAAATAGGGAGAAACAGAGTGCCCGCTTTCGCTGTCGCTTTTGCACGTGACTGCCAAATTAAGGCATAACATTTTGTATTAGTAGAATTAAGTAATAAAACTGGTTATCGATAACGTGAGAGCTGATGTCAACATTGAGCTCTTGTGCCATATCTTCCAAAGTCTGTGGAGGCTGGTATGCAGCAATGTACTGCTCACGGATGAAACGGTGATGATCAGATGGATTCTGAGCATATTCCCAAGCCAAGTGAAGACTTCCAGATTTGGCAACAGGAGATCGGGACTGTAGATAGTGGGTTTGACGAATGGCTAAGATAGAGCTGATGTCACCATTGAGCTCCTGTGCCATATCTTCCAAAGTCTGTGGAGGCTGGAAAATGACCCTAATGATAGAAAAAAGAGTATACGCAGCAATGTACTGCTCATGCAACGATGGGGAAGGCATGACCGTAGTGATGTGGATGTGCGTAGACGCAAAAGCGCCGCCATCAGCACACGCATGGAGAGTATTATCTAATATTGTGCTACTGCAAGCTATGTCCTAATTAGGAAGTCACGTGCAAAAGCGAAAGCGAAAGCGGGCACTCTGTTTCTCCCTAATGTTTAGGCGTGACTCGATACAGGACATGTCACAGAGTCATGTGACGGTGACATACGTGACTGACGCGGAGAAATGAGTCACGCGTGTCATTATGAGTTGACTCGCGCTCACCATCTCAGACGACAACCAACACCATCATGAATGATACTATTTCTGGAGACAGCAGCGACGATGAGCTCTACTGGGAGGAAGTACACGTCCCGGAACAGCAGCAACAGCAGCAGCGCGACGTACCCTTCGAGCTCGAGCTCTCCTCCCCTACCCCACGCCAAAACATCGAAATCACTCTCCAAGCCCGACCCAAAAAGGACGACGAAAAGTGAGTCTCATTTTCCTCTTTCACGTTCCTACCCGTCTTATCCGGTATGCATGTGAATAGGAAAAAGACCGCCGCTGCACTTCACGCACGACGCGTCCTCCGAACGACCAGTCATAAGATCCATGCCGTCGCACTTCTTGCCAATGCTCGGATACGAAACGGGTGGATCAATGACCCTTTGCTCCATGTAAGCTTCTTCCCATCCCATCCAATGCCTTGCCCTCATTACGTGCTGACTCATCCTACTAGGCTCGGCTCCTCTCTGTCACACCTCTCTCACTCCAGAACGGATTCGCAATGATACACAAGTCGCGTGTCCCAGATCAGAACAAGCGAGGTCGCCTGTTTGAAGCTGCCGTCAATCGTCTTGTGACCTGGTGGTGTGAAACCTATTTCTCAGTCACTCCCACCGGCCACATTAGGAGTAGGACATTTGAGGAAGTCGAGGATGAGATTGCTCAGACTGGTGAACCCAACGGGTCGGAGGCCGACGACCGCGGTTATGAACGCATCCGGAGTGTTGAATCTCTCATGAAACATGTGCTGATGCAGCGTGGGTGTAGAGATACCAGTGCACAGCTCTTCACTGCCTTGTGTCGAGCCCTCGATATTCCTGCGAGGCTTGTCGCCAGCTTACAGAGCGTTCCTTGGAAATCGAGTCTCGCGAAATCTGCTCCAAAGAGGGAAGACCCCAAAGGCAAGGGCAAAGCGCCACAGGGAGTCGCCAATGATCAAGAAGACCTTGAGACTGATGATCAAAGTGGGACGGAGGATATCGCGGTGTCGCCTTCCAAGTACAAAAGTACGTTTAGACCTGGTCACGTTTACCGAACAGTTTCACAAAAGAACGTGCCGTCAGTATGTGCTCACGTTTTAATTTCCAGCAAAATACAAGGAGATAGGAAACCCAGTTATTAAACTTCGCAAACGGAAAAGTCAATCTACTAGCCGGAGTGGATCACCTGCCATATGGCACAGATCACAGAGTGCGTGGAACGCGTTGCTGCTTCACGTTCTGTCTAAGCGATTATGTCAATGGTGTTCGCAGAATCTCCGAACCCGACAACCACACCACCTGTCTTTTGGACGGAGGTGTTTTCGCGCGCGGACTCCCGCTGGCTGCCCGTGGATCCCATCCGCGGTGTTGTTAACAAACGACACGTTTTCGATCCGAGCCACAGTCAGAACACGGCAGCAAGAAAAACTTCCATCAGGCAAGATAACCGAATGCTTTATGTCATTGGTCTTGAAGAGGATGGTTTTGGTCGTGACATCACAGCGCGATATGCTCGTGAGTACACAGCCAAAGTATCTAAGGTGCAAGCTGTCGGTGGAGGTCCTGCCAATGGCCGTAAAGAATGGTGGGCCAGAGTCGTGCAGTCCATCACTAGGCCTTATCGGCTGGTATGTACAAGCATCAGCTCCGTGGGTGAGACGGAAATGAATGCGTTCTGATGGTGCCTTCTCTCTGTTCGCAGCAAAGGGACGACCTTGAGGATGACGAATTACACACGCATCAGTTGACGGAAGGCATGCCGACCACGATCGCGGGATTCAAGAACCATCCACTGTGCGTGCTTGTTTTCCCTTTTTTTTCGATTTTATTTGTTGTAATTCGCTTATCCTTGTCACCGTATATTTCTCATAGATACGCCTTGAAGCGTCACCTTAGGCGCGATCAAGTTATTGATCCTCCCACGGAACTTGGCAAGTTCAGAGGGGAGCCTGTATATCCCCGTTCGTCCGTAATTTCTCTAAAGACTGCGGAGAATTGGATGCGGCAAGGACGCATAATACGTCAAGGTTGTCAACCCATGAAAATGGTTAAGCAGCGTGCGATGACCATCAGTCGGCAACGGGAGATGGAACTCGCGCTCGAACGGGCTAAAGTAGAAGGGCACGTGGGCGGCGATGAGGAGGTGATGCAAGGGCTATACGCGTTATCGCAAACGGAGGTGTATACGCCGGAACCTATCAAAGATGTGCGTCTAGGCTCTTTCTATTATTTATTTTCCTTTTTCTGTCTCTCGTGAGGGTTGACGAGACCACTTCTTTTTCGTGCAGGGGAAAATACCAAAGAATGATTTCGGCAATATCGACCTGTACGTGCCGTCCATGCTGCCGCAGGGCGCAATACACATCCCATGTACGTTCACTCGAACCGCTTTTTCTTTTCGGCAGAACGTCAGGGCTAACTTTTCGTGGGTTGTAGTTAAGGGGGCCGCAAAAATAGCCAAGGAACTCGGCTTTGATTATGCTGAGGCGGTGGTACGTGACATCTGTCCCGATCGAACAAGGGTACCCTCATGACTTTAATTTTTGGATCCCTTTGGGTGTCATGATTCCGTTTATTGGTTCAGACGGGATTTGAATTCAGAAAGCGAAGGGCGATGCCCGTCATCCAAGGCGTTGTCGTCGCCGCCGAGAACGAAAACGTGATCATGGAGGTATGTGTCATTGTCGGGTTCGCATCACCGTCTGCCATGCGTGCCTGTCCCACATCATTCCTGACCCACTCCTATCCTACGGTTACCATTTCCGTCTGTGACTGATGTTGGCCTTTTCTTGGCGGCGATCTAGGCGTGTCTAGAAGCGGAACAAGATGCGGAGGAGAGAGCCCGTGCAAAGCGGCTAGAACGGGCGTGTAAGCGGTGGATACGACTCGTGCACGGTCTCCGTATTCGGGAACGACTGCAAAAACAATACGGGTCAGGTGACGCTGCAGAGGAACGTGGTGCACCTCTCGAAGCACAATCACAACAGCTGATGCAGCGACAAGAG
This sequence comes from Sutorius eximius, assembly GCA_038089815.1. Lineage (NCBI taxonomy): Eukaryota > Fungi > Basidiomycota > Agaricomycetes > Boletales > Boletaceae > Sutorius > Sutorius eximius. Next base: position 11,345 of record JBBPLN010000183.1, on the reverse strand, counting down.
TCGTGGCTGGACACGGACGAAAATGAGGTGGGTTTATTGGGTGTTGGTGTGGGATCATAATTTACACTTTATTTTCTTCTTTCCGCTATCGCAGCAATCGGGAGGATATCTCACCACTGCGGACGACGTCGTCCAGCCCTTCCACCTCCCGCGCGACGTCCACCACTTCGAGGACACGATGGTGGCCATGACTTCCATAACACGCCTGGGTCAAGACGACGACCCAGCACGCTCCTGTGTTCCTCTGCTATTCAGCACGGAGTTGGACTCGGACGTCGCAGCATCGGTTTCGGTTTCTCGAGATCGATTGCCAGCCCCAAATGGGGATGATGCCAATGGGGAAATGGAAGTGGAAGTGGAAATGGAAGTGGCGGATCTCCAGCCTCCACCTCGTAAAGGCGCTCCAAAGACGATGCGTGAGCTCGCCGAGGAATCGTATATGCAAACCCTACATGGGAAGCTGGAAGGCGAGGGAGAAGGGAAAGGGCAGGGAACGCCACCGTCAGGAGGAGAAAAGGAGGGCGATCTTGCGATGGCGGGGTTCGTCCGTGGACGAGGGCGTGGTGCGGGCGAGACCGAGACTGGGGGACCGGGACGTCGTACCGGTAAGAGACGAACGGGGACGAACGCGAGATCGGGAACAGGCCCGGAAACGAGAATGAGAACCACGCGGACGTCAAAGAAGAGGGCACGAAGGCGGAGCGAGAGCGAGGGTGTTTCTGATGTCGATGGTGAAGAAGAGGCGCACAGCACCCCTCCGAAGCGTCGTCAACTCGGGGGTGCCGCGTCCGCTTCTCCTGACCCTACCTCTGGCTCTGGCTCTTCCTCTGCCCATCCTTCGACGTCCCATCCTGATCCTGGTCGCGTACCGGGTCGTGTGCTTCGACCGCGACGTGAAAAAAACGCAGTGCAACTTCGACAGGAACGTGAGATGGAAGAGGCGTATAGAAGAGCTGTTGCGGGCTAGATGGTACTTCTTTACATATCTATATCGTACTAATACTTATCTTAAAGGCATTCGTTTTGTGCACCCTAATCGTAGATGGGACTAGCGTGCATATTATGAATCGACGTGGTCTTGGCCCTGAGTGGATGGCGGCAGGAGGAAGGGTACGAGGCGTGCAAAGGTCAGGTAGGATGTGTGTCCCCGAACTTCTGGTGACACTTTGGAATAGCTGAGCTTGGCAGGTACTTGCACTTGGCTCGGCCCCGCCACGGCTTCGCCCATCGTCGCATCCTCTGGCGGAGGTGCGGCGGGCACGATCTCACGGCTTGAGCCGTCCTTGCCTTCCCCCTCTTGGCCCAGGTCAAGGAGCGTCGGAGCAGCCGCGCTCGAAGGCTCCACTCGCGCTCGCTTATCCGCGCCTCCTTCCATCCCTGAACCCATGTCCGCGTTCACCTCTCTCTCCCCTTCCATTCTCGGCCAAATCGTTTCCTTGTCCTCTACCCGCTTCCGCTTTCCAGCGCCCGCAATCTGCCGGAGCCGCTTCTCCTGTCGATAACATTCCATCCGCTTGAGCTTATCGATAGCCTCGCTGAGCGGACGGGGAGGCGCGACCGAGTGGACTTCGTGCGGACGGAGAAGGGTCTCGTACATGGTGATGTCTTGGTGTTGTCGAGAGCCGAAGAGAAAATGACGGGGATGCCACGATGCGCGATGGCGGGAAGGCGTGATGGAAGAATGGTGGAGTGATGGGTTGCAGGTGTACGTTAGATGGGGTGATGTGATGGTACGGTTGGGGAGGGCATGATTGACGTACCCGTGAATCCAGACTCGTTGAGCGCGCTGACGGTGCGAAGGACTTGTTCCATGCACGGACTGAAGCAACATATCCGCGTCGGACAGTCTTTCTGGAATACATGTCATTGGATACACAAAAAGGGAGCGATCCACAACCAAATCCATCATGATGTGGAGTACGTACCCGTAACGCTTTTTTCGCATGCTCGATGGCATCCCAGGGTGCAGGGAGGTCAAGGAAGACTGATGGAAAACGAAGCAAGGGACGCGTAAATGATGAATGGGCGGCATGACAGGGTGGGGAAACCATAGGAGGGGACTTGCCTGAATCGACAAGGTTCTCGACCGTAAAGCCGTCTTTGCATACATTTCGATGCGTCAGGGTGACAATGTCTTCCATCCCATGACGGACAAACTCTTCTCTGAAAAAGGCCACAGGGTCGCGATTGAGAGAGAACGAGATGTAAACGATGAGGTGAGTGTGGGGTTCCTCGGAAGGGGAGAGAGAAGACGCACCTCGCTTTGTTGGCACGCGCTTCATGAAACTCGTAGGAATAGAGATGGCCGGAGGTGCCAATGGTTCTGGCGACGGAGTGCGAAAAGGACCCTGAGCCGGTACCTGATGGAATGGGACAATTATGAGCAACGTGGACGATGACGGACCGTGTGTAGACGGATCATGTTAATGAAAAGAACCAGATCGCGGCCCAGTCAAGGGAAATGGAAGACGGGACCCGGGATGCATGATTGAAATATAGACTTGAGCTCAGGCGAATCCCGGAACGGTGTGGATGGCTGATACACGGGGAATGCCGCGAGGGCGGTGGAGGAGGGAGGCGGGAAGAAAAGCAAGCTGGCCTACCTGCTTCGATGACGCGGCTGCCGCGCCGAATGTCGAGCCACGATGTGATGAAGGCGATGTCTGCGAGGTAGAGGATCTGGGTGCGGTGGGGCAGGGCCATCGTCCAGAGTTCTGGGGTGGGGCGCAGGACGTGGATGAAGCCTTTGCCGTTGCGTGATCCGACCTTGGAGCCATAGGGGATGCCGATGAGGTCGTTGTGCCTGTAGTAGCCAAAGCGGCTGTTGAGGTCCTTTCCCGGGGTGATGAGGAGCGGTTGCACGAGTTCCCTGGTCTGCTAGCCGATGAGTTCGAGTGGCGCTGGCGTTTGTAGTTCGCGCGCACCTGCCAGATAATGGTGAGGTCGCCAGGCGCGACGTGGGTTGTGGTGGACCACATTGTGGAGATCGTACGAGCTAAAACGAGGCAGCCTGAGAGATTGGACGTTCCCCTCGTCGATGTGAAGATCTCGCGAATCGACCACTCTAAATTAACCCATTCTTGCCGCCGAGTTTCATGGGATCTCTCCTGCGCCTCGCCCTAAGGCCTGATCGTGGCGCAGGCCCATCTCATCCCTGCTCCCAGGTGCGATCCAACTGCCTTTTCCTGATCCTCTACAGTAAAGCACACCCGGCGTGATGCTATCATGTCCATCACCCTGGGCCTATTAATTCTGGCTCAGAACCTCATGACGGATAAAAATCCATCCCCCCTTGCATCCTATTTTTCCCCAGCGCCCATTGTCGCATTCTCTGCCATCATCCCTTCACACGCTCGTGGACGCTGAATGGATTCCACTGTCAATACCCCCCGCGTCTCATGCAGTATGTTCTTCCTTCCCCAACACGTCTTGGCGCTGATGCACTCGGGAAGTTGCCATTGTTGACTTTTCAGAAGACGTGCGTCACTCTCTTGTTCATGTGCTCAGTAACCCAACCCTGCACAGGTTCGCTGGCTCTTTGTCACAGAGTCTCTGAGTGAACTCTTGGGTCCGTCCCCTACCTTGTGTCCTGCACCTCTGCATCACTTATGTTTTACTGTCCAGGTTACGAACCGCGCGATGTCATCGGCCGTCCTGCGGTCGAGCTCGTTCACCCAGAAGAATTTCCTGCCGTCAGAAGGCTGCACTAGTACGTATTGTTGTAATCGTGGACGTCTCATGTTTATCACCCATGGCGATTGCAGCGAAACCATCCGCCAAGACAAAGCAGCAGTCATTGCTTATCTTCGCCTCAAACACAAGGACCCATTTAAAGGTTATCTCCTCTGTGCTGTCGTCAGTAGCGCGCTTTCCATATTACCATCTGTTGATCGTGCCCCAGTCCCGTACCGTAGTCCACAACGTACTCGTAGGGAGCATCTCCCTCGCAGTACCAGGCCCCAAGGCTTTCCAAAATGCGTCGACGGCGCAAGAAGTGGTCGTCGTGACCCCCACCGCAACGGACTTCGAATTCCGCGTAGGTTCTTATTCGGATCTTCCCCCGCTCATCGCAGCGCTCACCATCGAAAACAGCGCTGGGGCGATCCGTCGCCCATGCCCCCCAGCCCAATCCCACTCATACCAAGTCTCACGGACATCCTCGAGGAGCCCTCTCCAAATGGCGACAAATCCAAGTCCACGCCTCCCCCGATTCTCTCGTTCAAACCCCTCCCTTCACAATCATCCCGCTCGGCACTTATCCTCGACCGATTCTCAATACACTGTACGGTTCAATACTGCTCCAACGACCATCTCCTCTCCACGACGGCCGTGATGGGTCGCAGCTTTTTTGATTTTGTGGCCCCTCGGAGCGACAAGATAGTCCGCAGCTGGATTGACGTGATCAAGGCGTGGGGCGTCAACGAACGCGGCCAGCCGAGCGACGGTGGATTCGGATATGGGAAATTCTTGCTTCATCCGAAAGGCAGAGATTCTAGGTAAGTAGGGTCGCCCCGTCTTCTTTTCATTTTCCTTTTTCCAACTCCAACGGGCGTTCCTGTTTACATTTGGCTCCTGGTTTTCCCACTAGGACCGATAAGACGCCGGACGCTCCCCAGAGTCGCCGCCGCGACCTGACGGCATTGACATCGAGGACTCAAGGCAGGTTCTCAGCCGCCAGTGGCTCCACACGCTCGCGGATACACGCTTCGCCCGCGCCTTCAAGCACATCGAGCTCGAGCTCGAGCTCGTCCGACCAGGAGATCCTGGTCGATGCCATCTTTTCAGGCCACTCGGATGGGATCCTTGTCATCCTTCGTACGACGTCACCTCGGGCGTTGTAGAACACGGCGTTCCCCTATTAATGACGCTCTCCCACCCACGCTTCGGTTGGTTGTGTCTTGTTTTGCTTGTTGGTTTGGTCGGTTGATCGATTGGCGTGATATACCCTTGTTCCGTTCTGCGTCGTTCTGAATTTGTCTTCGTCCTTGCCGCTGGCGAGTGCGGCTGCCATTTCGTGTTATCGAGTGAAAGCCAAAGTATCATAAGCGTTGTACCATACTAGGACAAAAATTGTCGCATACTACCCTAGCGAGTCGCTCGCCAAAGAAAAAAAAATGATACGAGTATCACACGATGGGCAACGTGCACCGTCGCTTCGCGGCCACGACTCTGAACCGTCTCGGGGTTGCCAACGCGGATGAGGGTCAAGCGTGACGTAGAGTGCCACTGTACGTAGTAGCGTACCTCATTTTCCACCAGGGCCTCGCGGTGCTTTTTTTGTTCAGTATTCGGTGGTAATTGAAAGAAGGGGGGAAGGGAAAACGTGAATTAAAAACTCCCGATTAGAATGAAACATGTAAAACAATGTTCCGCTTGGTCGAGATTGCCTCGCATGTGCTGGGCCGCGCTAAACTCGTTGCCCCATATATCGAAGTGACTGTCCTGTGGCATGTGCAGCGTGGTCGAAATGACTCGTTCGTTTGACGGCAGCGCTTAGGCCCGGCACTGACACTCTTCTTAGCTCCAAGGCGTTAAGTAGCGGGTTACCAGGTCTCGGTAGCAGCGTATTTCATTTTCCTTTTTTTCGCTCTCTTTTTTGCTCCTGTATTTTTTTTTTGGATTTCCTACAGCGCCCAACGCGTTAATGTCCGTAATTCAGGGTGGCTTTACGCACCAGCCATGCGTGCTCCGTGTTACGATTAAATGCCACCAAAACGTGACGTTGATAGAGACACACTTGCTCACACCCCGCCCTTGCCTTGACCCAGCGTGTGATGCGCTGGACAGAACAAGCGAGTAAATCGTACCGATCCTCGAGCTAATACAATAACGGAACGAAGACTCTGATTCGGGGAGCGCCGTGCTCGTACCTTGTGTGATGTCGCGGACCCACGGACCGAGCGGAGGCAGGGACAAGGTCGCAGGGGTTTAGGGTTTTGACGGGGGAGATCCATGGCCGACCCAGTCTAGACTGGGAACATGGGTTTTCCCGCTGCCAGCGTCCGTTGAATAACGACTCCCCCTCCTAAAACGAGAACAATGAACGAGAAATTGTCGTAAAGCGCTAGCAAGAAAAAAGAAGAGAAGAGAAAAAGTCCGAGCGGTGGCATTCGGCTCGGCAGCTGTTAGGTGTTTCTATGGGGGCGGAAGCAACCTCTGCAAGCACTCGAATCAGTTTCGACATGTGCAACGTGGGGAACACGGATACCAAGTTTGAACGAATGTAGCTGCCGACCACTGTGTGCCACGTCGACCCGGAACGCCGGAACGTCTGAACGTCCGTATCTCCCTCCCAGATCTGGATGCCAACTATGCACACCACATCTGAATAGAAACATTATTTTCTGTTCTTCTCGTCTCGCGGCTCGGGCAACGCGGAGGGTCGCCGGAGTGTAAGCGTGAGTGTGCGTACGCTCCATCGACGATCGATTCCTTCCAGCACCTCCCGCGACCCTCGACTGACAATCGCGAAAGCCCACGACGGCCCTGCAGGGGTGAGAGCACCTTGAAGTGGGGCGAAGAAAGGCGCCATGCCGTGATCCAGGACTCTGTATCGGTCCTCGGCCCTCGGGTCCCGTTTGGTCGCAGTGGCAACGACAATTGCCCACGCAGGCGTGAACCTACGATATGGGCACAGAACGTTAACGCTGGCGTTCGAACCTTGAACTACGGGGATGACCGGTGCTTCCATGGGTACAAAAGTTCGGGAGATGCCATTGGCACGTGGGTCTTGCAACACTGATATGCGAAACTTTAGTTCCAAGACACCTGCGCCGCGGATCAGTAAGAGGGTGGGTCGGGAACTTATGAGGTCAAGGAAGCACGTGCGCAAGTTGAAACATTTGTCACTCAGACTGGAAGCGACATAACCTAGGGATGTTGTGGGACCCGGGACTTCGGAAGAAATCGAAATCTTGGGATGCGCAACTCGATTAAGATCAGGCGCATCTATCTCGTTGATGGTACGAACGGATGCATGGTCAGTTAAACTTCCGATGGCCGTGGAAGGTACATGGGACGGAAGGAAAAAATAAGTAATTGACAAGGGTGTCATGGGGCTTGGGAAAAACCGAAGTACTTCGGGCAACTGATGCAAGGCTCGAGTTGTATCAGCATGTGCCCACCAGCAACTATCTGGATGTGTGGATGCACAAGCGAATTGAAACAATGATCGCAGTTCTTGAGAAAATACCAAAATCGCGGGGGAGTTGATGTGCAGTGCACAGCCACCATTAGCCATGCAAGTATGGTGTTGTGGATGCACATTTATTCTTGCTGCACCCTAGCCTGCCATGCTGTGTTTTGTGTTGTGCACACTGCACTTTCTTGGATGCATGCTGCACATATCAAGGCCCTCTGGGCACCTGGACCCAGAGTGCTGTACATTCAATCAAGAAAGAAAATGAAGTTGAATTAAATTCAGGCAAAAAACAACTGTGATTTATTGAGGACAAAAGAAAGTCTCAAAGTCTACCAGTGAGTCCATGTCAGTGAACAAGGAGCATCACTCAATGTCCCATTTCCTGACAGCTGTTATGACTGGACTGGATAGGTTCAGTTGTAGACCTGACTGTCCAAACTCTTGCATTGCCATCAAGTGGTTTGAAGGCAGAGAGCTGAGGGAGAGCATCAGCAATCAAGAGACTAGTGTTATCAAGAAATAAGAATGATATTGACTGGTCAAGGACAAGGCATAATCTATAGTACAGGTGATCCAGGTAGATTGAGGTTAAGACTACCTGGAGTGAAGACAAAGGTATACAGTACATAGATGTAGTGTGAGGTTGTTGGATTTAACAATCCATGTCATGTGTACAGCCACCTAGTCACATGATACCATAGTCTTTTGAACACAGTCTTGTAGTTAGACACCTCAGCTGGTTTCCCAACCACTGAGGTTAGTACACTTACTGTACACTTCCTTACTTTACCTATGGTACTGACTACCTTACAGTACTTACTATTCAATAGGTAACATATACAGTCATCCCCTGGCAGTTGCAACAACCAAATTTGAGCAGGCTTGCAACATAAAAAGGGGTGCCACACTTTCTACAAAATAACTAGGCCATGTTACTGTACTACTTATATTGTCTAATGAGTAATTTCCTGGTGGATTGTGTGTGTTGTGTGGTTGTGATGGACAAAATCAATAATAGTGGGTTTATCTCACATACCCCTTCAGTTGTGTCAGAACCGAAAAAGGGAAATCACATCACGCTTACCGTTATCTTGGGTTATCACTGACACTTGGCATCCATCATGCTTCCACACTCCCACCATCAGGCAATCATGATATATTGGTACATCCATGGAGTGTAATGACAATTAAAATTTTGATACATCTATTGTTGTAACTTACCTTTACAGCATCAGATATATCATAGCAAACCTGATGATCCACCTTGGATACACCATGTATCACACCTGTCTGCTTTGATGTATCACAGGATACATCACATATTATGGCACTCTGCTACAATGTATCACACGATACATCCCACAGCTCACTTTGTCAGGCACTTAAACCCCAAATGGATGACTGCTGGCTCAGCTCGTCCCTCCTCACTGGTCACAATGGATACATCATATCCCATGCCTCCATGACAGGTACACTTTCCAAATTGTGTGATACATCCTAAATGCTAGCCCCTTCTTGCTGGTCACTGGCAGTCACTGGTCACACTGGATACATCATATCCTGTGCCTCTATGACAGGTACACATTCTGAGCCACACGACACATCCCACAGCTCACTTTGTCAGGCACTCAAACCCCAAATGGATGACTGCTGGCTCAGCTTGTCCCTCCTCGCTGAGCCCATGTGGTCAGATTGTGCATAAGACACAGACAGCCTGAGTAAAAAAAGGCTGATAACAGAGGGCTACCCTGTGCAGGCCTGGGAGGCTTTGGAGGCGTTTGGAGCTGAAGGGCCTGTGGTGAACATTGATCGTATTTAATGAGCAGGCCCTTCCATAGTGTGTTATACCAAGGTTGACAAGGTAGGGAGGGCCCATAATCTGAGGGGTCAATGTCTGACCAAGGTGGACAGGCCTGCCGAGTAAGGTCATGGTTGGGCCTGAGTGGTGACATCTGACAAAGGTTGAGAGTAATGGTCAGGCCTGAGGGACATGGCCTGGCTTTAGGGGTGGACACCCAGCCAACCTTGAGGGACATGGTCTGGCCCAAGGGGTGAACACCTGGCTGAGCTCAAGGAAAACAGTGGAAAATGGTTGGGCCTGATGGGTTGACGCCTGACTGAGCTTGAGAGACACAGTTGGGCCCACAGGGTGGAGACCTTGCAGAGCTTGAGAGACGCGGTCAGGCCCGACAGGTGGATGCCTGACCAAGCTTGAGGAAAACGGTTGGGCCCGATGGGTGAATGTCTTGCTGAAGTTGAGAGAGACAGTTGGGCCCAATGGGTGGATGCCTGACCAAGCTCGAGGAAAACGGTTGGGCCCAATGGGTGAATGCCTTGCTGAACTTGAGAGAGACAGTCGGGCCCAAAGGGTGGACGCCTGACTGAGCTTGAGGAAAATGGTCAGGCCCGATGGGTGAACGCCTTGCTGAGCTCCTGAGAGACGGTCGGGCCCTTGGGGTAGAGACCTGGCTGAGCTTGAGAGACACGGTTGGGCCTGATGGGTGAATGCCTTGCTGTGCTTCTGAGAGATGGTCGGGTCCATGGGTAGAGACCTGGCTGAGCTCAAGAGACATGGTTGGGCCCAATGGGTGGACCCCTGACTGATCTCAAGGAAAGTGGTCAGGCTTGATGGATGAACGCCTTGCTGAACTTGAGGAAAACAGTCAGACCTGACAGGTGGACGCCTGACTGAGCTCAAGGAGAATGGCCAGGCATGTTGGGTGAATGCCTCACCGAGTGCGGGAGAAGGGTTCAGGCCCGACGGGTGGACGCAAGGTCAAGCTTGAGCAAGGTGGCAGGGCCTAACAGGTGAACACCTCACTAAGCTCGGGTGACACAGTTGGGCCTGATGGGTGGACACTGCGCTGAGCTCAAGCAAGACAGCCAGGCCTGATGGGTGATTGTCTCACTGAGAAAGAGAGACCTGGCCAGGCCTGCATCCAGCCATGGTCAATGTTTGGCTGGGTTACCATAGCACGTCCTAGAGGTAGCAAAGCATCGGAAAGAATCGGTAAAACATGTCAGGGGGTAAACCCAAACTTTCATCAAGTGACGCAGCCGACTTCCTCCGAGGATTATTACAAATTCATGAGAAATAAACATCCATGTCCTTCCCTCATTTCTGCAGTATCAATGGAAGCCCAAGTCCAGATGGCACAACATTTGCTACATTACACCAATCTGTTAGCTGATTATATGGTAAACCGATTTTGGGAATGTGTCGGTTTGAGCTCGGAACATCTGATGAACATCTCACCAGACTTATCCCTCCCTCTTGCCACCATTTTTGAAGCTGACCGGCTGGTACGGATGCTCAGTCATGCATATCAAAATAAAGGTGAGTGGGAATGATGATGGCATTGAATTACTGTGGACATCTCGGACAGTCATTGTGGAGGAAATAGATATAATTCAGCTTGGTGAGCGAGCAAAGGCTGGAACTTCCCGAACTTCAGATCAAATACCAGATGAATCCTTTGGTTTGGAGTACCCTCTTCTCGTCAAACACAGTATTTTGACCGATCATTCTGGATATATTTTGCTCTGGTATTTGCCTGATGGTATCAGTCCACCAAATCAGGTATGTGGCTGCATGAATTCATCTTACTGGAAGTGGTGTTTTAACCTGAACCTAACAGTGCTATGTATGGGAAAGCTTCGAATGTCTTCAGCAGCCACTGACTGAAAGTATCTCAGGACGAGGAAAGGAAGGTTGGAGAACATCTGAAAAATACTTTCAGAAAGAGTTGGAATTGTGCAGAGCAATCAATCTTTCTCCTGCATGGTTTCAGCAGGGACATAATGTGAGCTATCACACAATACTCTCAGAGCATTCACACTCAATGATGTGCAGGGTGATACTAGCACCCCAGCCGTTTCCTGGCTCCTGAAGTCCAAAAATACCAATGGCCAAGCCCAAGAAGGCTGAATATGATGGAAGAACATTCGGCGTTATTCAGCACCTGTTACTGTTACGATCAGCATACGCCCCTATCTTTTCCTTGATCACGTGCCTTCCCTCGTGACCCCTCGTGACTCCTTTGACCACGTGCCCCTCCTCGTGACTCCTCAGACCACGTGACCACCTTGACCCTTGCCTCGACAACCCTATGTACCCTCACCAGTATTCACCACCGACTCGTCCTCTGGACCCCTCTCCCGTTTCATTACAGGACTGCGTGATAGTCGCCCGCCGCCATCCCTT
>JBBPLN010000182.1:0-34677 GCA_038089815.1 Sutorius eximius | reverse complement strand
AAGGTGCACAAGTTCGTCCTTGCGCATCCGTAAAAGTTGTCTGGCGGAAGCTTCGTTGATAAGGAATTCGTCCGCTATTTCGCTATAAGCGTCAGACAACGAAGAATGCAAACGCAGCTTACATGACTCCTCTCGATCGCTGTCCACCTCGGAGTCGTCCGATTCACTCCACGGTTGGCGTGCGTCGACATCCATTGAAATGCCCTCATCGTCAATTTCAGAATCTACCGTAACCGCTTTCCGCCTCTTGGGCCTTCCAGACCCGCGCATTGAACGACCATTCGCGTGCGCATTCTCGTTGACGGAAACGACGCGTTTTCTCTTCGAACCAACGGGAACATCAAAACTCTGGCTCACATCGCGCATGATATTTTTCGGCAAGAGGTACTGGCGACTAGGCAACCTGCGTAGATTCGGCTGTAAAGCGGCAAGGATGGGGCGGACAGAGACTGTATCGGAAGAGGAGGGTGCGGACGCGCGCGAGGCGTGGGAACCAATGGTTGACCTCTGGAATCTATTAACGAAAGCAAGAGCGCGTCTCGTCGCGGAATGGCGAAGCGATGATTTTGTTTTCCGATGATAATTACTTGACGGCGACGACGAGAGTCTATGTGGCGAACGACGTTGAGCCATGCCAGGAACGGGGATGATGATGACAGTCGGGTCCTGGGCGATCCACGGGTAACTCGCGTCGAGGTTTGGTCAACGTTTTCCTAGCTAGACGAAAACTGCCACTTCGGATACGATTTCTGGTCCTCGTCGCCAACGTCGAGGAGGTCGTCGTCGTGATCGTCGTCGCTGGAGTTCGGTTTGTTTGGTTTCTGTTTGTGCTCTTATTGCCACGTCCAAAACAAGCACAAGCAAGTCGGTGGCGCGGACTTCCCCGGACATTCCCACGAAAATTGACCATGGTATTCAAAAAAGGAAATATTACTTGAAAGGTGTCATACACATATACGCTTGTCGGATTCCGTTCTTCGCTCAACCCACGATGTTGCTCAAGTTTTCCAAGTCAGACATCCTAGACTCGTCTCTCGTATTCCCGGAGACTGGTGCCCTTGGATTCACTATCCTTACACGTTCACACTTTATTCATGCAGGAGAAGCGGATTCTGACACGGAGAGCGAGAGCGAGGTCACAGTGACCCGAAGGACCACGATCGTCGATAAGCGCGGTGCTACCGTGGCGGAAATTGGATGGGACGGACGACGACCTGTGGAGGTCATTATCGGCAAGGAAAAAGTCACTGCCAAGGACATGTTTGGGTCCCAGAGCGCCATCTTGTCGTGAGTCCTCCTTATTTCTCTTCATGTCTCCGATACGAAATCCCTGTTAGACATAATGTCCTCGGACTTCCCGCACGATTTGACACTGAATTTTTCTGGATGGCTGGGTCGGATGGACTTAGAGTAGGTGGAATTCCACAGCTATGTTGCCAAGCGGGCTCAAGGCACCGTAGCTTCTAGACTACGATTCCAATCAAATCAAAGGGCAATTTCACCTGAACAGTCTTCGCGTCGGCGAGCATTTTATCGGAACACCGTTACAGGGTTTTGGTAATCACTATCTCGAGTTCGAGCCACATCCTCTGGTGTCGATAGCCGAACTGATAGGTAAACCCTTCTCTACGTGACTTGCTACGGTCCTTTTTACTACGCTTGCAGTCACCTTCATACTCATGGAAGTACTGCGGCGAGGGAAGTTCGATCAACATCCAGATACCCTTAGCCGACCGAAACCTTGGCGGAGTACATCCTTGGCTAGTTTCAGCAAACGAATACGACGCGGTACGATATGAGGGGTATCTTCGAGATAAGTTGGTGGATGGCGCGTGAGGTGCTGCTAACTAGCTCTGTACATCATCCGTTTGTCTTCTTCATTTTAGCTTGTGACTGACTATCCAGCCATGTATATCAGACCACGTTCATACTGTCATTTGCGTGATCATTGTTGGTACCACTAAATCCAGCTCGAGAGATTTCATTCTTGGGGTTGGGGGACTCGAGGTGTAAGTTCTTCGGGAGGGTGATCTTATCGCCCAGTTTTCCAAAGATGGGATCCCCATTGTCTCGTTTCCTGGCAATGCCAAATTAAGCTGCAGTGGATCCGACTATCTACGCGTACACGTTGTCCGTCTTGTACATCTTACTCCCCGACACGGGCGAGACTCCATCTCCTCCATACACCCGGTCTACATTATACATCTTGGACGCAGATGGAAGACCAGCTCCTGATGAAGACGTAGCAGGGCCAGAACTCTCGGCGGCCACGACGCCCTTGCCTGCCTTGCTCGCTAAACTGGCTGCACGTCCATCTGGGATCCTGATAAATTCAAGTTTTCCATCTCCTGTGCGTCCGTCGAAGATATAATATCCCTTTCTCTCAAATTGGATGATATCACCCGCATTGAGCGTTTTTACGTTCGCATCCGCCAGTGCCTCTTCACGAAACTCGGTTACTGGCGGGACAAAGTCCTTCACGTCGTCTTCTTCCTCAAGCTTCTTTTTTGTGATCAGGTAGTCATAGTCCAGAAGAGTAACTTCGACTACTGGGTGGGCGTTCGTGGGTTCCGCGAGCCAGGTTATTTTCTTTTTCGTTTTGCGGAAGTCGCCTCCGAGGTTCAGCTCCATAACGAGTGAGGTCACTTCACCGTCTTGTGCGGCCACTTTCGAGCGCACGAAAGCGTTACCCCAGTCCATCAGGGTGACCTGATGGAGAACGTTATTTTAAATGAACTCTAGGTCAAAATACGCTTGCCTCTTCTTGGTCTTCGAACGAAGCGGCATCTCCCTGTTCGAGTAGGATTAATGACGAATAAACTGTTTGTTTCTCGCCGACGTCTGGATTCTTCTTATGGAGAGGTAGCATCTTGACCTCAACCTCGGTAGGGCCACCATTGATTGTTACAGGTACGCTGGAGAAGCCCGATGTAAGAAAATAGGAAATGCTGATACACGTACGATTTACCGCACCATTTCTCCTTAAGGATGGCCCAGAAGCGGGGGGCAACTGGATCTATTATTTTCTTGTTGAGAGCCCAGATAGAATCCCACTCAAGAGAAACGAGGGACTGCGAGGGTCCCTGGGAAAGCATGAACTGTTTCAGCGCCTCTACCGTCATGCCACGGCGGCGAATTCCTGTCTCAAAAGTCAGCCTGGTGTATACATCGGATTCTTCACCCTCACCCCGGACGGTGGGAAACCGTGGGTCATCCCACCCTCTGACAATTTTCTTATCAACGAACCAGTGCAGTTTGCGTTTCGACAATAGGGTATAGACAAAGTTCAATCGACTTGAAACAGTGGTTAGATGGTTAGATGGTAATGAGGCAGATTTCCAGACCTAAAGTCCCAGATAGAGACCGTGCGCAGGCCTAATGCCTCGATCATCCAGTAATATTGGGCATTTCTCTCGCGGTACTCCATGGTCCTCAGTGCATGAGTGACTCCCTCGAGAGAATCGACGATTGGACATGCAAAATCATAAGTGGGATAGATTGTCCACTTGTCACTGAATGCATAAATGAACACATACGCGGAAAGCAGGGATGCGCGAAACTACCCACCCTGTACGATGATGAGGGATGGTATTGCACCGGTAGATGACCGGATCACGAAGTGTTTTATTCTGATCATCCACACTGATTTTGGCACGGAGACACCAACGAAGACCTTCTGGCGTCCCGGATTTCATTTCCATAAAATGTCTCAAATTGTCCTCAATCAAGTCATCGCGATGTGCCGAAGCGA
Organism: Sutorius eximius; assembly: GCA_038089815.1. Taxonomy (NCBI): domain Eukaryota; kingdom Fungi; phylum Basidiomycota; class Agaricomycetes; order Boletales; family Boletaceae; genus Sutorius; species Sutorius eximius. The sequence continues at coordinate 30,926 of JBBPLN010000182.1, read as the reverse complement.
TTCCCTTGCCCCGTTCGTCGCGCATCTAACTGAATGTCAGTCACAAAAAAATGAACGAAATTGCACTATACTTGAGCTTGTTCCGTGTCGTCGGTATATGCCTTGCCAGCTTCAATGATTTTAATCGCAAGTCCGTAGGTTTGATCGAAGTAATCCGACGTGTGACTTATCGTGTCTCCTTTAATACCCATTAACTCCAAATCCTCTAGGATAGTCTGCTCGAATTCGGTCTAATCCAGAGATAAGCTGCTGATGATTCGATCAAATGTAAACACGTACCCTCTCTTTGGTCGGATTCGTGTCATCGAATCGGATGATCATTTTTCCCTTGTACATTTGAGCAAAGTACTGGTTTAGTATTGCTGCCTTGGCGTGGCCAATGTGCAAGTACCCGCTGGGCTCGGGAGGAAATCGCGTCACCACCTCGCCTTCCTTGGCATTCTGAAGGCCCAAAGCAAAGCTTGCAGCGGTTTTTGTATTCCGCGCCTTGTTGGACCTGGCCGCGAGGATACTGGCCAAAGCCACTTGGGTGGATTCGAGGCTTTCCAGGTGCGAAAACCACCGCAAGGCGTGAACGTGTTGACCATTTTTAAGCAGACCCAATATCTTGATCGACGCTGAGAAGCAGGGATTAGTACACTCCCAAAGATACGGCAGGGTTCCACGCACCTCGGATGGTACCCCAGAGCATCCAATCTGCTGCCGTGATTTCGTGGCCAGCGAGGAATGTACGATATGCGAGGTGGTCATCCAATGAATCGAGAGCGCTGAGAATGTCAGGTACCGCTGTTATCGCAGGCAGCGTTTTCGCTAATGTAAAGTATGTCGACACCTGGCGACATGATCAGCCTAAAGGAATGTCTAGAGGCATCAGTTAACCTTTGCGCTCTCGCCATCTACACCTGCGACCTTGGCTAGGATCGTGACTATCTCCTCTTCAGCGGCATATCGATCGCCATCTAGATCAAGTGAAACGCCTGTCGCCGTCTCGTCAAAGTTAATCTCGGCCTTTTGAGTGTACGTCGCGATCGCGAGGGCAGCGTAAGGAAACGGAGATATCCTGGTCGACAGCGTCAACGACATTCCGACGCCAATCGTGGGTGTGGTACAACTGCGAGCCCCGCTGAGTTGGTTGTCGTGACTCGAGTTACTTGATACGTCCCATGACTCGATCACCTTCTAATCCGTATCCGTCTTTTTTTCTTCTTCCACCATCGTACTCACGTTCACGAAAAAGCAGCCATGGGTTGCATGCTGTGAGTCGTTGCGATCCACTTGCGTGGTCTCCTTAAACGTTTCCTCAGCGTCGATCCTTCTCAAAAGTACACCTCTTACACACCTCTGAAATTGGTCGGTCGCACATGGCCCACAAAAACATTCGTCAGGGCTCCCATCTGGCTCTCCACAGATCTCCGCGATGGAAACCAAGCCCTCGCAAACCCCATGACTGGGGATCAAAAACTCGTTTTCTTCAGGTTGCTGGTAAAGTGCGGTTTCAAGGAGATAGAAATCGCATATCCCGCTGCCAGTGACACGGATTTTTCCTTCGTTCGATACCTCATTGAGCACGGTGAAATCCCGGATGATGTGTGGATTCAGGTCTGCCAAACATCGGCTTCGTGCTCTAGCCTGTATTGAACCCTGTCGTGCCAGGTCTTGACACCAGCTCGTGAGGATCTCATAAGGCGAACGTTTGCCGCTGTAGCAGGCGCGAAGCATGTTATCATTCACATGTATAACGCGACTTCTCCCGTGTTCCGCAATGTCGTTTTCAAGAACTCGACAGAACAAACGATCGATCTTGCAGTACACCATACTAATCTGGTTCACGAATTAACCAATCAGTATTCGGCCTCTCATGGTACTACGTTCCGATACGAATACAGCCCGGAGACATTCTCCCAGACCGAAGTTGAATTCTCGGTAGCTATCTGCGAGGCGGTCAAGACTGCTTGGAGAAAAGCTGGGACTGGTGATCAGCGAATAATTTTCAACTTACCTGCAACTGTGGAGGTGGGGCCACCGAACCACTACGCAGACCAGGCAGGTCTACTGTTGTACCCTTCATTTAAACTCCTCCTTTGACACCTTACACAGATTGAATTTTTCTGTACTCACATCTCAGAACGAGAAAAAATAGTTGTCAGTTTGCACCCCCACAACGACCGGGGGACCGGTATCGCAGCTGCCGAGCTTGCCGTCCTTGCGGGCGCCGATCGGATAGAAGGTTGCTTGTTCGGCAACGGCGAGCGGACGGGGAATGTTGACATTGTCAACCTTGCACTGAATCTCTACACGCAAGGTATCCATCCCCACCTGGATTTCAGCGACATCCAGGGGATTATCGATATCGTCACGCAATGCAATGATCTTCCTGTCCACCCTCGACACCCGTACGCGGGTGATTTGGTTTTCACTGCATTCTCTGGTTCACATCAAGACGCTATCAAGAAAGGTTTCGAGGACCAAGCACGACGTCACGCTCAAAACCTCGCAAATGGAGAGGCACAAATATGGGACATGCCTTACCTCCCACTCGATCCCGCCGATCTTGGCTGCACTTACGAGGCTGTCATTCGTGTCAATTCGCAGTCTGGAAAAGGCGGGGTTGCTTACCTCGTCAAACAACATCTGAATCTCGACCTCCCCCGCAAGCTGCAAATTGCCTTCTACCAAATCATTCAATCTATCGCGGATCGTGAGGCAAGAGAGATGACGGTCGAGGACATCATGACTACATTCCGCGGCACATATCACTTTGGAGGACCGAAGTACGAGGGAAGATTGTCGCTCAGGTCATTTTCTATCACTGTTGAGCCATCATCGGAGCCTTGTGACACCGATGAGCCTGCAGACGAACGCCGCCGGTTCGACGGCACGTTGTCTGTCGATGGCATGTTCCGAGTGATACGGGGAGACGGAAATGGACCAATCTCTGCCCTGTTGAATGCCCTCCGCAGTCATTTGGACGTCGATCTGACTGTACGAGAGTATTCCGAACATACCATTGGTGATGGCCAGACCGCCAAAGCAGCCTCGTACATAGAGCTTGTCGCCACGGCAAACAGCGTCAAGGAGACCCGCAGCGCTTCGCAGTCGTGGTGGGGCGTCGGTGTTGATTCCGATATTGCAGCGTCTGGTTTACGTGCGGTTCTCAGCGCAGTAAACAACGCCATCGGGGATCGCTCCTTGCCCGAGCTGAAGCTGAGCATTGGCTTCGACTCCATGACAGGTCAAGCGGACGTGGCGAATGCAATTGTCAACTCATTGAAGTTACAACTCCCTCGCAGGCTCCAAGCTGCCTTCTTCGAAGACGTCCAGCGTGTTGCGCGGGGCTCAGGTGGACAAATTTCCCATGACGACTTGACCAAGTTATTCGGAGAGATATACGGCTACGAGACTACCAAGGCATATCGTTTCGAGCTGCGATCGTTCGATTTGGGAAAGTCAACCGTCGCTGGACGTCGTCAAATTACAGCGGAGTTGCTTGTCGACGGCGAGATGCGGAGCATTTCTGGAGAAGGCAACGGGCCGTTGTCTGCTGTCCTTGCTGCACTGCACACACAAATGCAAGGCACTCTTTCGATCAGGGAGTATATCGAGCACTCGGTCGGCGAGGGTGCCGATGTGAAGGCCGTCTCTTTCGTGGAATTGGTTTACGAAGTCGAAGGGAGGAATAAGGAGTCTGCATGGGGTGTGGGCAGCGACTCTGACATTACAGCGTCGGGCTTACATGCGGTCATGAAGGCAGCCAGCACGTTCAACGTCGTGGCCAAGTAGCGGAAGGAGAGCGGGTGTAGGATATATATGTAGCTCTCGTCACGGCGATATGTCACGCAGTACTCGTGCCACACCTATCTAAACCTGAACGTCAATGTCCAACTCACATCAACGCTCTCCAACGCGTCCATCTTCGTCACGGTACTTCCAACAGCCCGGTCTGTCGGGCTCTCAACCATTTCTCAATATCCTCAATCCAATGAATCGAACCTACCAGGGGTATACGCAAGCAAACCAGTCTCCGGTGATGGAAGAGGAGAGCGAGAACGAGATCACAGCGGAACAAGACATCGAGGCCGGCCACGCGGCTCCGCGCTCCGCCTCCCGTACCAGGAACGCCCACCTCAAGACGCACGGCAAACGCAAGGTCTCATGGGAGACAGGCGTAGACGTCTCGGAGATGAACCTTCTGCGACCGAATATACGCAGCGGAGACAGGTCGTATGAACAGGATACGTCCGACGACGAGGTCCCTCAGAGTTTTATGATCGAGGCTTCCCGTTCACCGCACAGGCTTTTGCCACCTACTGCGAGCAGTCCAAATAAGAACAAGGTTCGTTCGCAGCCATTGCACTCCACCTCTGCGAGGTCCCTCCCACCGGAGGGTCGTGCTGTGCTCCCAGTGTCAATACCACCTCGACCATCCGAATTGGATGATGACGCGCCACCGCAACCTCCTCCAAGCCAACCGACCTCCCCCAAACCTCTACGCGGCCTAGATGCTTACGAACGTGCGCTCTGGAATTGGGTCAACGTCTATAATCTCGACGCGTTCCTGCAAGAGGTCTATCTCTACTATGAAGGGAAAGGAATCTACTCAATAGCCCTTGCCCGGGGACTCAACATCATGTCAGCACTTCTTTTTGTATCCTGCGTGTCGAAGTTGATGGTGTGCACGCAGCACAGTTGGGTTTGTTATCGCCTTCTCGACGTTCTTGTTAGGGTGTATCGATTACAGTCGTATAACCCGCGGTGAAGTCACGCGTCTTTCTGATGCTCTCGTTGATCGCTGTGTTGCCAAGTCTGTTTCCCCATATGACAGGCAACACACACCTTCTGATTCAGTATTCTTAGGTTCTCCGGTGTCACCTTGTTATTCTTCTTGCTCTTCACTGCATTTTACATCTGGCAAATCATATCATTCGCATTTGAAGTCGTGCGCCTAGTGGACATGTATCGGTTTTACACCCATCTACTCGGGATACCAGATGCAAGGTTTCTACCTTTTCTACCATTTACTGTGCTCATCATTTTGTTTATTCACGCAGGCTGATATTCAGACAATTTCGTGGCCTGAAGTAGTTCGCCGGATAAGTGCCATTCGCGAGGAGAATCCTATCACGGCAATCTCCTCAACTGCTAACGACCATGCTGCAACACCTGCTACGGCTTCTCTTGACGCGCACGACATTGCGAATCGTATCATGCGTCAAGAGAACTATCTAATCGCATTATTTAACAAGGAACTATTGGACCTCCACGTACCTTTGCCCCCCGCATTGAAGAGAATTCTATACCGGAACGGCGACGAGGGCCAAGGGAGAACTCTGACGAAAGTGTTGGAATGGAATCTCAGGTTCTGCCTGATGGAATATCTTTTTGATCCCCGGGGGCGTGTCAGGAAGGTATTCCTGAAGAATAAAAATCGAGCCATCCTGATTCAGGGGTGCGTATTTACATTGCACGGTTCTTCTGTTTCCTGTTGACTCGGGTGCTGGTAGTCTACGGCGACGGTTCATCTTCATGGGCATACTGAATGCCGTTTTCGCTCCTTTCATCGTCCTGTACATGATAATGTACTCATTCTTCCGGTACTTCGACGTACGTATTTCCAGACAAAGCTATGAAAACTAGGCTTACTCTTTTGGCTAGGAATACCGCAATAATCCCTCTTCCATCGGCAGTCGACGTTACACACCATTCGCACAGTGGAAATTCCGCGAATTCAACGAACTGTCACACTTATTCACTCGTAGACTGGATGAGTCCTATCCGTTGGCCACCATATATATCGGTCAGTTCCCGAACGAGAAGTCGGCGATTATTATGCGGTAAGTGTACTACCCAAGGCGTTCGCGTTTGTTCACCTTTGTCTTCCTAGCTTTGTTGCATTCATCGCGGGGTCATTCGCCGCCGTGCTGGTCCTCGTATCTGTTCTTGATCCCGAGTTCGCTATTCACTTTGAGGTCACCCCACATCGGACGGTCTTCTTCTACACCACCGTGTTCGCTTCCATACTTGGCGTCGCGCGAGGAATGATACCAGAAGAAAATAGAGTTTTTGACCCCGAGTTACTCATGACTGAAGTCATTCAGTACACACACTACATGCCGGACGAGTGGAAGGACCAACTTCACTCAAAGAAGGTAAGTTGAACGCATTTTTACTTTGCGTGTGACTCTTGATTGACTGGAGTTGTCGTCAGGTTCACCAAGAGTTCGGGGAGCTATTCACGCTCAAGATTGTTCTTTTCATGCAGGAGATCGTTTCTGTGATAACAACGCCATTCGTGCTATGGTTCTCTCTTCCACCTTGTGCACCTGCCATCATTGACTTTTTCCACGACTTCACGGTCTGGGTTCCCGGCCGAGGATACATCTGCAGTTTTGCAGAATTTGACTTCAAAAGGCACGGTAATGTCAAGGTTCGTAACAGCCGTACACAACAATCATGGCATATGAGACTAAGGGTTTCGCTCAGTTTGGCGCACCCACCAAAATTCGAGATGAAAGGATGCTTTCTCGGGAGGGGAAGATGGAGAAGAGTTTTCTAAACTTTAAAGCTGCCAATCCCGATTGGAATCCCACAGATCCCACTGGTTCTCTTTACCTGAGCCGTATCGCAGACATGAGTGCTCGCCGGCGCGCGCTCACCGCTTCCAGAACTGGACTGGATAACACGATCTTGCTGAACGATGGCAAGAAAGATCTCACCGAGCGCGCGCAAGAATATGATCGTGCGCTCCGACAGAGTCAGCATATGGCCTTTCGACGGAGACACGCCGGTGGGGGAACTATAATCGCTGGCGGGGGTGGGGCCGCGGGGTCCGCAACGTGGCAGTCTGCCATGGCTACCTCTTCCCTGGACGGTCAAGGTATTGGGATGGCTCAGACCGCGGTACTTGGTGACTCACAAGGCAGTATCGTTGCGCCGACACCACCCCCAATACGAGACGAAGATCGTGCTGTGGACGGCGGGGTGGATAGCGCGTTGGGAGATTCATACGTGGACGGTAACGCCAACGGAACAAAGCCGTACGAGTCGCAACAAGAAGGTATCAACGATGATGAGGTACTAGAGGATGGCGGTGTTCTGGGGCTTCTAACGCAAATTTATGGTACCAAGGGCCCACGGGGACCCGTACCTACGATGTAAGTATAGCGAGCGTGGTAATGATACGGGGCGGAATCGCACGCAGTATTTTGCCTCATCCTACGCTAGTATACATCGTCGTCCGAGCCGACTGACGGAATAAATGACTGCTCGTGCAATGATCACTCTCCGCCTCTTTTTAGAATCTCTTGAACACGCAGAACTTTGCCTCTATTTCCTTCGCCAGGGGCGATCTCGCGGTCTGTGCGGGTGCCAATACGGATGTCCGTCGCAATGCGAGACACGCCGTTGGCATGAACAGCGGCGTGGCAGTCGTAGATGGCCTTGGTGACCTCCGACCACGGGCCCTCTATAGTGTCCTAGTTAGTGGCACTACCGATCATACGGACCTGGACACAAGCCTAAGTTGGTACCGTAGCCGCTGCGGAGAGCAAGCCTTCAACAACTGATTCTTCAGATTTGTGGGACGCTGCTTACTGCATCTGCAGGCATTAAAGTCAGGGATATGTCAGAAGATGTAACGCACACAGACCTCAAACCTGAGCCCAGATTTTTCGAGTATCTTGTGACACACTGCGATGTGCTCAGCGACCTGTGGAGCCACGAATGATGAACCACTTGAAAGCACCAAAATGAGGGCATACGGATGGCTCATTTGTTCCCATTGGGACGAGACAAAAGTCTAGCGGGTGTGTGAGCGTGTCGGTCATCCTGGGGGTCGATAGAGTTCGTTACCTGCGATGGCGTAGAGCTCTTGGGCAGCGGTGGACATGTTGTGGGCGTGAGTTCGGATTCGGAATTTCACTGGCCGCCTAGTAGCTTGAGCACGACGTCGACGAGTTCATTGTCCGCCATGCCTTCCGCATCCCTCCGGTCAAGAATCCAGGCGTTCGAAGCGCTCTCGTCCTCGTCGTCTACAGCGATGCCGACCACAGCGCCCCCGCCGTCGAAGCCAGCATCAGATAGCCGACGCACGTCTTCGTCCAATCTTCTCGAATCCCCAATCTCACCCACCGCCAGTGCATTTCATCCCATCACTCCGTTTTTGGCTCCGACCTCCTCCAGCAGATCGCGTTCACCATCACCATCCACGCCCAGTCTCGCAGGTCGGGCCTCTTTGATCGATTTGAAGGATTGGATTGTCGACGATGGCCCTGTCGAACGCCACGCTGCGTTTCGTCATGCACTCTCAGCTGGCACCAGCAAACTCAACGGCACCCGCGAGTCGAGCACAACGCCTTCCCCGTCGAAGCAGTCCACTCCAATCGTGGGTGCACCAAGCTCCCCAACACCCCTCATCAGCTTCCAGTCTCCCCCAAAGTCACGCCCTCCCCTTCCTCCCCGAAAACCATCTTCCAATACCGTAGATCGTATCTCCACGCAACGCTCAGCGTCCGCAGGTAGTGAAACCGGCGCTACGTTGCGCCCTCCTGGTCGTTCGGATTCCCTGACGATCGAACACACCTACCCACCAGGCGTACACAAGTTTGGTGCAGGTCACGTGGGTCATGTTTCTGCATCTTCCATATCCTCTTTCCATTCCGTCTCCCTCTCATCAGACGGGAGCAATGTTGAGAACCACAGCCCCAGATCAAGCCCTAAGCCACCCTCATTCACATTCGAAGCGGATAGCAGCATCACAGACCTTGATACTGCAAGCATCGCGGAATCGTTCGAGAACGTTTCGGCCCCATCCGTAGTCAGTCCCTCCACAGCAATCCCTTTTGATTGGGAACAGGCCGTCATCAAGTCGGGGATTTCCCCAAAGATTGAGTCTCCTGGTCTGCCAAATCGACCAAGCGCGAAAGCGACGCGGAGCGTTCCACCCAAACCGCTTGCTCGTTCGGTTTCGACGTCATCTTCCTCCACTGCAACGAGTACGAAAACGCGCCGCCCACCACCTCCACCGCCCCCGTACCAACCACGTTCCAGACCCTCCTCCTCGCCGACGTCGGTCGTATCGACCTCTGCATCTACATCCGACCGATCCTCTATTCTTAGCAGTGTCACTACCACATCGCGAACAAGTATTAGCACAAGGAACAGCGCGCAACTCGGAAACGGCGTAAAATCTTCACCTCTCCTTAGACCCACTCCGATTCCTTCCGCCGCTCGAGCGCGATACGAGTCTCTCTTTGATAGTGCGGTGCAAGGTCGACGAAAGGCGGAAAAGAAAGCACAAAAAATCAAACTACTGGCGCCACCACCTCTCCCTACCAAGAAAAGCAGACAGGCAGTTGGATGGCGAGGTTTGTCGGTAGACCTGATTGCCAATCCAGATGATCATCCCGTCTTGTCTTCGGGAAAGGGGGTTGATAAACATGACAGCGAGGAAGAGGTTTCTCCGGTTGGTCCAGAGGAATGGCTTAATGGCCGAATCGTCAAGTACGTATGGAGTGCCTCGCGCCTCGATCGCAAAACACTGAGGAGCATATGGTAAGAGTATAAATCGTGGTCGCCCTCTCAGTCTCAGGTGAATGCGTGTTTGCAGGAACGACTGCGATCCCCAGGCCACTGGATGTGTTGATCGCGATGCGTTCGTCAGCGGCATGTGGCGGATCGACGAAGAGCTTCGGAGGGCCCAACTGGCACGACGGACTTCAGCCCTCACTGCTGCCTCATCACAACGTATTCCTCATCGTCCGTTTCCGCCTTCTAGACCACAGGGTACAACACAGTTGTTGATATAAGGGAGGTTTTCATGGGATCGTCATACCCAGTTTTGGATACCTTCCGACGCAGCTCGGCCTCGCCAAATTGATGTTATTCTCGAGTAATTTATTCTCATCCCTTTGTTGCGCACTCGATCAATTTTGGATATTCTGAAACATGTAGTACACTTATTATGTGGATCACTGTGGTTCATGTTGACCATTGCAACGTGCATTAGGAATAACATTGATATTGCAGATTCGCACTGACTTCATACTTCAGGACTTCCTTCTCTATCCAATTCATCCCACATTTTAAACAACGTCTGCCCGAGCGATTTACCCAAAGCGTAAGCTAGGGGAACCGGGACAGCATTGCCAATCTGGCGGAGTTGCTAGAATGTCGATTTCTAAGCAACATGGCATGCACAGGAATGGCCACGTACATCGGCCACAATCTTCCGGGAGGAATCATTAGCGGACAAGAATTCATAATTATCAGGGAATCCTTGGGCTCGAGCACACTCTTGAACGCTTAGAATCCGTTTTTGCTAAGAATTTGTTGCTTCACCCTCCGTCCCTTTCCCAACAGATATGGTACTCACGGTCGGGTGGAGGACCGTACCACCCTTGTTGTTAGGTGCGACAGTGGTCAGCGCGGTCGCGAACACATGGTCAGCATCTAGGCGCTTATAAAGCGCTGCAAAGAAATGGAGGAGAAGCAGCGAGCGGGATGTTTAACACATACATGCATACTTCGTTTCTGCCTGTTTTCGTTTCGAAAGTTCCATGCGCAGTTTCGCTGGAAGACCTTGAAGGCGTTGATTGAATATGTTCTTCACGACACAGCCAATGATCAACTTACTGAATTGATTCGCTCCAGGGACGAGTGGTACGGCGCAAACGCTGGTAAATTGAATAGCTGTTAAAACCTGTGAATATCGGGTATTTACCGTTCTGCTACATTAGGACCCCATCGCTTTGTGTAATGATATTTCAGGACTCGATTCAGGCTTCCGTCAGCGCGCTGACGCATCCATTTTTGATATCTTGTTAGCGGCTCGGAAGTGTATTTGCGGGGTTGTGAGAAGCCAACAAAGGGAGGCTTGGAAACTTCGAGGGGACAAAAGGCTGGGATCTTGAGGACATCTTTGCGCTCTCGCGCTTGTTTTTTGTCCTCTGTTGTAGACTTCACGGTAACATGTGGATTGATCCTGGATATCGAAGCCTTCAGTCACGGACGACCAACACGCAACAAAAAGTACGAACCAGTCAAACGGGGGCTGGTAATAACATCGTTAGTGTGCATGCAACGACATTCACCAAAAGACACGTGCCAAGTCTCCGATCGCTTCGATGACAGTGACAAAATGCAGCGGTGCGGATCGATCGTCGTCTAACCCGCCTTCGCACGTGTTTCGTATGATGGGAGGCAAAACAGAGCCCGTTGGCAGTGCAACTCGAATCAATTTTACTGGCGAGCAATGGGTCGGAATGGGCCATTCTGGCATCAATACGTCACGACGTGCTCCCCAAAAGATGACTCGCTTGCGGCCTTGAGGTGCACCAAACTGGGCAGCCTGGAGGACCGCAAATTTGGATTGGTATCTAAGGATCGTCAAAGATTCAAAGGTATCCAAACGGACAGAGGACGGAAGGTCGGCATACCCAATAGAGGCCAAGGCACGCTGGATAAATTTTACCACTGCATATTGTATGCCATTCCTCCTCGAACTAGTTTTTTGATTATGACACAAAATGCCATAAACATTTTCGAGGAGCATATACATCGGCCGATAAAACTCGACAAATGCTAACATATTGCACACCAGAGTGCTCCTAAATAGGCGGCGTAAGACTATTGCTGGTTCGTCAGAGAAGCGCACGGACCTTATATCGAAATCTTTCTGTTAAAACATGTCAGAGATCGACATCTCATGCATTCTTTGCCTCACCTTGTTGTGGTTCATGAGAGAAAAGCTCTGGCACGGAGGACCTGGCAATATCTCCTTATTCATGGCCAAACACAGAAACAACCAGGACCACGAACCACCATAGATAAAGTCCACATCACCTGGCTTTGGCATGGGAGGTAGTGGTTTCTTATCATCCAGCGAAAGTAGTGGTTTTGGTTTCTTGTTTTCCAGGGTATCAATCGCATGCTGTAGGCATAGATTAGTACATTGATTGTAAATGATCGTTTCCGGATGATTGTGCCTGCATAAGACAATTATTGGCCCAACAAGAACAAAGCGTCAACTTAATCTTACTGACTGGTACGTTCGTGCTGCACTGGGCGAAAATTCAATGGCCCATCGAGTCTCTACAAAGCCGGACAGTCCAAAGCCGGTCCCAAGGCCACCAGCTCCTGAAATTCAAGTCAATACAGCTGTGAGGCGGGCGTGCAAACAAATTTTTACCACTAAATAATTCTAACCCACGTAGACGACCATGCCTTTTGAGGAGTAGACTCTGTCGCTCCAAAAGTTCTTCCCTTGCTTCATGACACTTTTCGCAGGATCTGAATTCGCCTTTCGGCCAATCTTGCAGATCGCCAAGTGACTTGGGTTTCGACGAGCAGGCTTGCTGATTGACATAGTAATGGTCATCATGTTTCACCCACTCATCGACTGCATCGACATCACGTTCATGGACCACGTAGCACTGGCCCTGCAGATCTTCATCGTGTACGACCTCCACCTCGTCTGTTCTGAAAAGCTTATGCTACATGGATGATCAGCAAGTATGACTACCGTTCAAGAAAAAACCCCACGTCATCCGATGGCAATAAGCGGTACTTATCATCCAGCTTCACTCTTCTCACTACGTCGTCGTACCTTCCAAATATTCGGACTGTCACTTCGATCGGAACCTTCATTGCCTTCAGCTTTATGATCTGACCAATTTTGTAGACTGTGTGTGTTTGTTTACGTTTGATGTAGACGAAGTCATGGAGGTGATATGTGAACTGGTGTTGCGCGAACCCGCCACCGGGAAGAGGACGAGGATGGTTGATGCTAGATCTCATTTCCTGAAAGCCACAAGAGAGACACTGTTTATGGTTGTCACAATGAGCAAAGGCACGCATTGTTTGCTCCTCGGAAAGCGAGACAAAGGAAGCGTCTGCACTGTTGTACAACAAACTGGTGACCACTGTGTTTGAAAGATGTGTAGCCGAAGGTATAAAATATCATACCCGGTGAAAAAGTCGTTTTCTTCCGATGCGTTCCCGTCAATTGGCTCTGGAGTATCTGGATCGAGCTCACGGACACTGCATTTCTGTGAAATCGCGTCGATGTGAATATCTTCACAGTCTGTCAACATCAAGTAAAGAGACTGCGAATGGCCGAGCTCCTGAAGAAGAGTCTTCGAACTGTGGGTGAGCCACTGGCCGTGAAACATTTTATGACCTCCCTCGTCCTCGAAAAGGTAGCATATACGGCAGAACCTGGGGTGGGTCATTGGGCATCAAGATGAGTGGAGTGGACTGGTTGGCTTACCAGCGTGTGTTGGCGAGTGAATTGGGCGACTGGGCATGTTCATAGGTGTAGCTCTTTGCGCGAGCTTTGTTCTCGTCTATGCCAGGCTCGACCATGACGGTGTCACCGATCTATAGACGATGAAGAAGAGGGGAAGTGGGAGGACTGACAAACGCACAGAATAGACCACACCGTCAACATAAACGGATTGGTAATAACCGGGATGATCTGCGGGAGAGCCCCATTTGACGGTATTCGGGTTCGCGAGGTGGACGAGAGCGGCGTGGGCGGGCCGCAGCTCATCCATATCGATGTCATCTTGGATGGGGATATTCGCGAGCTTGATGTTTTGTTCGAAAAGCAATTTTGTGACACGAGCAACGACGGTGGTGACGACTGTCGGGTTGCGGTGCCCGAGGACTTGAAGCTCCAGGTCATTTTGTAAGACACGCGACTGGGAGCGGGGCCGGGATGAGCTGGATGATTTAAGCTCGGGTTCGAATTCATATGTGAACTGGTGACCAAAGAGGGTGCGGAACAAAGGTGTACGGCGGATGTTGATATGATGATTTTCCTGGAGGTCATCAAGACCAACTAGCATATATGATTTCTGCGGAGGCAACGTGAGGAAAGTAAGCAAGAGCAGGGAAGAAAGGGACGAACAATATCATCTGACTGGACATCCTCTTCTGTGATGTTCCTACCAAGGATTTTAAGGGAAGCTGCAACGTCGTCATCGGAACCAGGGGAGACGACAAGAGAGCGAACAAAATCATCGTAGCTAAGCCTGGGACTTGAGAGGGCGGAGGAAACGACGAGGTGGAGGACGCGGTGTTTGAGCCAAAAGTCGGTATAGAAAGGGCTGTAAAGTGGCGAGGGTACGTCCAGGATGTACCAAGCATGCTGGGTGAGGATGTAGATATTGCTGTGGACAATGAGAGAGAATGATAGTGGAGAGAGAGAGAATGGGCACCTGTCAAGACGGCGGTGGCACTCTTTGAGGTCGTGGAAAGAAAACCTCTTGATGGGGGTCAGCTTGACGCGCTGTATACGGTCCTCGGCAGTCGGGTCGTCATCGTCACTACCTTGATGTAGTTGATCCGTGTCGTCTTGATCTTGACCGTCGTCATCGTCGTCGTCATCGTCGTCGTCATCCTTGTCTACCCAGGCTTTGACGCAGCCAGAGGCAGAGAAGGACAGGCGTTCATTAAGAGGGAGCTCGAGGAGGCAAGCGATGGGGACGAGCTGAAGAGTGGTGTGGTCGTATACGGAAAAGTCGGTGAGGACACGAACAGGGACGTCGTCGTCACGGTCATTGTCGAGAGGGTCTGTCTCACCAATGATCTGGAGGTCAGGCCCCTCTAGGAACTCGTGCTCGGCTGTGACGTGGAGGACGGGCTGCTCTGGGGATGTCCAACGAGGTGGTGGAGGCGGTGTGCGGTCGTCGTCGCCGTCTAGCACGGGGGACAGCGACCGACGCGTGCGCTTCCTCGTGATGGGCATTGTTGAACACCGCGAACAACGAAAGCGTAAGGTCATTCAAATGCACGTGACCCCCGCGCCTTTGTATCTGACCAATGGCACGACGACACCCGCTCGCCGTCGTCGTCGTCCTCCTCGGCTCCCTCGTCAACGCGCTCACTGTCCCGCACACTCCCGACCACACCGCCTTCGATTACTTCCTTCTCGATCACAGTCCCGCCCCAGTAGCCCCCTCCATCAACGAGTGTGTCGCCGAGCTCGGTCTCGGCCTCGAACTTGTCGGACAGGTCGGCGAGATCCCAAACGCATGGCTCCTTCGCACCCCAAAACACCACCCGCCACATCGACATCCCGTCCTCGCCCGCTACGATGCCCTCCGCGCGCACTCCGCCATCCATGCACGCGACGACCATACCCACCGCCTCCTTTCCGCCATCAACCTCCTCGAGCACCAGTCCCCGCGCCAGCGGACAAAACGGGCCCCACCCCCCATCCCTCCGGACTCTGCCGCCGCAGTCAGTGCCCGTCTCGGTGTCACAGACCCTCTCTTCACACAGCAATGGCACATCGTCAATGACGAGTTCCCCGAACACATGATGAACGTCACTGGTCTCTGGGAAATTGGCATCACCGGTCACGGCGTCCTCGCATCTCTCGTCGACGATGGCCTCGATTACGAAAGCAAAGACCTTGCCCACAACTTTGTACGTCCCCTTATCCTTGGCGCCTGCCTCTTCCTCATTCTTCCCAGGACGCCGAGCATTCCTACGACTTCAACGATCACACACCCCTCCCAAAGCCGATCCTTGCAGATGACCGCCACGGTACCCGTTGCGCCGGACAGATTGCAGCCGCCAAGAATGACGTCTGCGGCATCGGTCTCGCCTACGAGGCAAAGGTGGCAGGTGTCCGCATCCTCTCCGGTCCAATCACGGACGCCGACGAAGCCGCAGCCCTCAACTACGGCTTCAATGATGTCGACATTTACTCTTGTAGCTGGGGTCCCCCAGATGACGGCAAGTCCATGGAAGGTCCAAGCTACATCATCCACAAGGCCTTCCTCAATGGGGTGCAGAACGGCAGACACGGGAAGGGCTCTATATTCGTATTCGCTAGTGGAAATGGCGCCATGTCTGGCGATCAGTGCAATTTTGATGGTTATACCAATAGCATCTACTCCATCACGGTTTCTGCCGTAGACTATAAGGGCCTCCACCCCTACTATTCAGAACCTTGCGCAGCTAACTTGGTTGTTGCCTACAGCTCAGGCAGCGGAAAGAACATCGTTCGTATATACTTTCACCTCCCTTATGTTCTCTCACCCTTCACAGGTTACTACCGACGTGGGTGAAAACGTCTGTTCATCCAATCATGGTGGCACTTCTGCTGCCGCGCCAAATGCGGCGGGTGTCTTTGCCCTCGCTCTTCAAGCCCGGTCAGTCTCCCCCCCCGTTCTGTTACACGTCTGACGTCACTCTGAAGTCCCGACCTTACTTGGCGTGACATCCAACACCTCTGTATTCAATCGGCCCAAATGATTAACCCCTCAGATCCGGATTGGGAAAAAACAGCCTCGGGCAGGCCATTTAGCTACAAGTACGGCTATGGTCAGCTCAACGCATATGCGTTTGTTACAGCTGCCCAGGGTTGGGAGCTCGTCAAGCCTCAAGCCTGGTTCCATCCATCTGCCATACAGCTCAATAATGGTTCTTTATCAGATCCGGAGGGCGACATGACTGGAGGTGTCCCCATCCCGCCAGGCGGGGTTGAGGACACATTTACTGTCACAAACGATATGCTACTCGAGCATAACTTTGAAGGGCTGGAACAGGTAACTATCACCATCTGGATTTCCCATTCTAAGCGAGGCGATGTGGAAGTGGAACTTGTCAGCCCCAACGGCATAAAGAGTATCCTGGCTGCGGTGCGTAAGCAAGACTATGCGAATACTGGATTCAAAGGCTGGCGGTTCATGACCGTCAAGCACTGGTAGGTTTCTTGAATTCTTTCCGCTGTTGGACCTATTTGTTTACTCCGACAAAAGGGGTGAGAATCCAGTTGGCAACTGGACCGTCAAGGTGTCTGATCAGTCAGACGCGAACCACGATGGAACGTTCCACGGGTGGCGACTCATGTTCTGGGGTTCCATCATTGATCCTGCTCAAGCGAAGACATACATCCTCCCTACCAACGATGCAATCCTCCCATCTCCTGAGGAACCAGAGTTCGCCGAAGTTCCCACCCCTTCTTCCACGAAATCACTACCAAAACCCACGTCGGGCCTGCCGAGCGATCACGACACGGCAGAAGGCGAGGCCGACCGTCCCGCTTTCCCTAGCTCCTCCCCGACATCCAGCACTGTCCCCACTCCTGACGAGGGCTGGTTCTCCGGCATGTCGAACCTCGTCTCCAACTCCAAGTGGTTCTTCGTTGCTATCAGTGCTGTGGTTCTCTTTGCCCTTGGTACTGGTATCTTCTTCTGGAGAAGACGCGCAAGACGCCGCGCTGCATATTCGTCCCTTGCGGATAGCGACCTTCCGATGAGCACTGTTTCTGGAGGCGGCGCACGCCCGAGACCAAGGGCAAAGGAGCTGTATGACGCGTTCGGAGAAATATCCGATGATGACGAAGACGCAGACGAACGAACTATGCTCCATCCTGGGCAATCGTTTGATGATCATCCAGGGGCAGGGTTAGGCTTTCACTCAGAATTTTTGAGTGACGATGATCCTGCCTCGGCGGAGTCCACACCGAGGTATCGAGATGACTCTCAGCTGCATGAGGGAGCAGCAAGTCCCGGGAGTGGCAGTGGGTCCAGTTGGGAACATGCTTCACAGGAACACTCAGAATAGTGCAACATGAGGTATATTTATGGACATATCTCTGCATACATATATCGAAGGAAATGGTTACAAAGTGAGGACACAACCAAAAGCACAACACGGAGACAAGAAGGGAACCATATCTTTCACTAGACGTTGATGAAACGCAGTTTTGACCCGTTCGCCACGCGTGCCCAAACGTCTATGGATTCGTACTGTAGACGAAGACGGTGAGCACTACACTGAGACAGGAGCACCGACTTACCTCAGCGATCGTATCGTTAAGTTGCGCTTCAGTGTACCCAGCACCCAGCACCCTGGATCGCACGTCAATGAGGGCCAACTCTCCGTCGTTATCGTCTTCGCTCGAGTCGACATCCATATCGCGTTCGCCTCCAGGTCCTTTGCCGAACCTGCGCTGTCTCTTTCTTCGTTTGCCGTCATCTTCCCCAGCCATGTTTTTGATAAGTCGGAAGATCTGGCTGATGACCGATCGGTCCGGTTCATACTCTTTGTCTTCATCATCTTCGAGACTCTCCTTGCTGCATTCCATCAAACGCAAAGCTTCGTCGACGTCGCCATGCTCCACAATGTCTGCGAACCGGAGACGTGCAAGCGCCTGAGCAAGGCGGAGCACGCCGAGCAGCGTACGTGCAGACGTATAAGTATGCGATTTCTTCTGCGCTGCCTCTTCTTTCGAGAGCTTGCGCAAGCGCACGTAAGAGTCTACAATATAATTCGAGACTGTAGGCGGGACGACAGGGCGCTTGAGGCGTGCCTGGGCAATATAGTGCCTGTATCCGTGCATCAATAACCTTGTCATAGTGAGGGTGCCACGAACGCTGACCTCATCAAGGAAGGATCAATGACATCGTACTCGAGTTTAGGGTGAGTGTTGTACATGTGGACGTGCGTGATATGCTGAGCCAGCCGCTCATCATCTTCGCGTGTTGGCTTGTCGAGAATCAAGAAGAGAAGGTCAAAACGTGACAAGAGCGCGGCAGGCAGGTTGATGTTTTCTACAGGAGATACTTTCGGATTGTAGCGTCCATAGAGTGGGTTCGCAGCGGCGAGAATGGATGTTCGAGCATTAAGAGTGGTGGAGATACCAGCTTTGGAAATGGATATCGTTTGCTGTTCCATGACTTCGTGGATGGAGGTTCGGTCAGTTTCTTCCATTTTATCGAACTCATCAATACAGCAGATGCCATTGTCAGCCAATACAAGAGCGCCCCCCTCTGAACTCATTTTGGTCAGTACGCGGACTGGTTTCAAAGGGAAAGCTACTCACCGAGAACCATCTCATCCGTGACCGGGTCCCGCATAACAGCAGCTGTGAGACCGACGCCAGAAGAACCTTTTCCCGTGGTATACACGCCGCGTGGGGCAACTTTCGAAATATATTTGAGTAATTGCGACTTGGCAACACCGGGGTCTCCCATAAGGCAGATGTTAATATCGCCACGAATTTTCATTCCATCACCCATGGTTTTCGTGACCCCCCCTACTAGCAACAGGAGGAGCGCCTTCTTCACGTCTTGGTGCCCGTAAATCTCTGGAGCGATACTTTGGGCAAGTTTGTTATATAACGCAGGATCCCGCTGCATATCAGCGATCTGTGCTTGTATCTGAGGTGTCATTTCCATCTCGCTGTATTGCTTCTTCAGCTGGTGGATGTGCTGCACTTCCAAATACGTGTCGGTGAGAAGCCCCGCTCGAATAGCTTGGTATCCAGTGTATGGTATAGGAAGGAAAATGCCTCCAAGATGAACCACATCTCCGGGACTCATCATACGGACAAGGTTCCCGTTCACATGTACTGTCATTGATCTAGGAATGTGACCGACTGGAACTTGGTCCGCCTGTAAAAGTTTGAGAAAATAGGTATTGACTAGAAAACGGGTGACGAACCATTTCCTGGATTTTGACCTCCTGGAACGGGCTGAAGCGACAAGCACGCGTCTGCATATGCAAGGACCCACGAATGCCGTTCTTTTTGCACTCATTCTCGTTTTGACAATCGGTGATTGGAGAAAACGTCTTGCTTGAGATCTGCTGGAACGTCTCTGATCCACACATGTCACATGTGTAGGCGTTCACGAGAAGGAGGGGTTTGACTTCCGAAACACGGGTGACTATTCCGCGAACAGTAATCAGCCGTCCCAGGTGAACGCCTTTGACATCACGGACTGCTAGCGCGATGTCGGATCGCAGAGGTTGAAAGTAGAGGTTACTAAAGTGATAATTAGTGTGATGCGCGCCATACGGTGGCGATGACACGCACTAACGCCGCAAGAGATGATCGGGAAAACCTTCCTGAGCTCCCTCGGTTTGCTCGTTCCGCTCACGTCGCTGGTGGAGAATAACGTCGATGACCTCGTCATGCTCACTTATGTCCTTGGTTGGAGTTGGGAGAAGCTTGTCAATGGCTTCGCAGAAGAGCTGGACATAGCGGCGAGTATTATTCCGGATGCGAGCCACAAGTTCGGAGACGGTTTTTTCGTGCTGCAGTGGGAGGTAACGTTGAGATATTTGAATGATAAACGAGGGCGCGAATTCTCGCCTGATGGACGTCTTCGAGGTCGATAGTTAGCATCTGCTGCTCACGGTTTGCGATTCGTTGCTTGAAAACCAGGTATCATAAACGAGACAATATTTGGGCCACCAAGGAAAGCATACCAACTGCTGGATATACTTGAGTCCCTTTATCCTGGAACTATCGTGATCGTCGTCGTCGTCGTCGTCAAGTGCAATGTTGGCAAAATCTCGGTCCAAGTCCTTGTCATGGCTGACATATGTTGAAAGGAAATTCCGTATTTTGTCTGTGACGGGTAAGTTAGTGGTCATTAATGATGACGACACACGCACTCAGCTCCTCGTCGTAATCGACATTTATCTTGACGACTGGCAGAGACATGTTTGGGTGACGGTCGCGTCAGAACGCGTCCGTCACAGTATTGTCACACTCTCGGTCACGTGAGTTCTCGACGCAACGCCTTAAAAGGGGCATCTCTGGAGTCTTGATCTAAATTACCCTCCAGCTGTATCTATATGATAGGTCGTACTATAGTACATTACACTCTCATGTAACTATATGGTACCACGGCGAAGAAATATTGGTCCAATGCGAGCGTGACGTCACCCTTATGTGGAGGCACAATCAAGAAGGCCGTACCCTCTCTCGTCGCCGACATCCCAACTCTCAAGCGTGAACGTCATCAGTGGCGACTGGATGACTTTATGCTCGTTTCTCGACCAAGCAACATGGACGTCTCTCAGGTTACCCAGAATGGGATCGAGTTTCGCCAGGAACTTGTTGAATGTCTTCGGATCACCACGAAGGTCAGTGGGGCCGATGTCTTGCAATAACATGCACTGATAAGGCAGATGACACAATATGACATTGATTGCACGTTGGAAATAACGAGCACATACCTCCTTCCCCGACAGAGACACGATGATTTCGCTGCCTTGTTCATCTTGAAGTAGTATATACAAGCAATAAAACCACTTGGTATGTGTTTCCATCATGTCGTCGCAACGAGGGCACCCTTTGAAGAAAGGTGGCGGGCTAAAAATGAGATGAGACTCTGTCGACACCTCGAGAACCCGGGACACTCACCTCGATTCACATTTAGTGCATCGCAAGACACACGCGTCCTCGAGAGAAAAAGGGAAAAAGTCCATGACACGAGCCGATACTCTAAAGGTTTTTGGAGCAGGGGTCTCGAGTATTTCTTTCAAAGTCGCGTTGGCTAGGACAGTCAACGATGGTTCGAGCGTTTCCTTGGTTGCTTCCCCGTGCAACCCATTTGGCGGTGTCGTCAGAATATTCAACATATTTTCTCTGTTCCACTTTTCCTTGTTCCTAAAGGGATGTCTGAGCCGGACGAGATGGATCACTAAAATGTACCGACCTTTGCAACGTTTCGACATGGTGGCTTGACGGGTCATGTAAGGAAACGATAAGCGTATTCTCCCCACCCAAGTACCCGTGCATACCACCAGATACTTTCGAGCGTTTGATACGCAGGTTATGGATGATGTATATGGAACCAGGCTTAAGGTCCACTGAAATCTTGGCTTGACTGTCGTCCAATTTTATCATTACCACTCGATGCTCAAGATTGCGCGCCCAACCGGCCGTTGAAAGGGCAGGTGGCAGGTCGGGATTGTATGTGTAGTCGGTGACATACATCAAATGTCCATCTTGGGAGCTGAGGTCGATGTGGAGCAGCTACAAGGAATACAGTATGCAAATAATTACTGAGGAAACGAAATACCTCAACAATACAGGTAAGGAAATCCGTGCTCCCGTCTACATCTTGAATGGCCATTTCCGGAAAGATATGCAATGATGCTGACCCCGATGTAAGGTCGGATTTGTTCGAGAACTCTTTTTTTCTTCTGAGGAGGGGGTCAGGCCGTTCCAACGCCGTACCGCAAAACACTGACGCAAGAAGAGCTTTGAGATGTGGCTGCACGTCGAGTGTGGTCTCGTCTAGTTGGGTAACCTTTTCTGCGAGTTGCATCGTGGCCTCCATATAATGGCTGGGGTTCCACTTCGCCCGGACATTGTACAAGTACCAATATTCGCCAGGATTCATCGTCATTGCAATGCTTCTTGCATCATCCCACATGCTACACTGCAACACGCGGTCAGACAACTCAGGCGGGCACCAAGTGGCTTCCACAGTGTGAAGCGAGGTGTTGGCCGTATAATCTGTGACATAAACAGTGGTCATGCCACCGTGATTGTTAAATTTTTGCAACACCTTTCAATGACATATGTTTAATGCACACAACTAGGATGTTCCTTACTCACCTCGACGGTACAGTTGAAAAAACCGCCAGGAGGGAGATCGGGCGATGCTTCAGAAATTAGAAGATGACGTTTACTTGGACGGTCTGGGAATTCCACCGTAGATACGTTGGGCGCAAATTCGCACTTAGCCTTCCACCACTCTCCAATTTGCCGACAATACTCAAGCTCGATGCTATCTTGGAATGGTTCCCAGTATGGGGAGAACTCGTATCCCATCCCATCGTCAATCGACTCTTTCGCGGGGGCAGTCCCTTTATTGGGAGGTCGTATAGAATGTTCGACTGGATCGTAAACGGCCCATCGTAACTTATCGCCATAGCCGGTAGCCGTCAAGGCGCCACGGAAGTCGGCAATCTACAGTATGTAAGGTGATCATGAATCAACGCAATCCGTGCATGTGATTTTAACATTGTCAGACCTTAAGCTTACGAAGAATGACAACGTCACCCTTCTGCACCTGTGGCAACCACTCCGGATATTTCTTCTGAAAACAGTTCACTGTGATAGCCTGTTGGGGTAAATTGGCAGCGGACGGATCGACGAGAGTAAACGAACGACCCCACGCTAGAAGGAATGATGTAATCCTCGCCAGGTTCACAGAACAATGATTTACCAACCATTCGTCGTCGTCCTTCTCTCCGGCTTCACGGAAGTGACGATTCCGATCACATTGATCATTGAATGGCCTTTCTGAAGGTCATTCAGGGCAGTAAACACGTCACCCTAGCATTTACAATGCGAGGTCAACACCCGGCAATATGACCATAGAGTGACAAACCCTTTCTGTGCGAACACCTGCATTCAGTTGGACTGCAGGAACGCCAGCTTCTCCAGGGCCAGCCATCGTATTGGTATGATTATTTTCACGCGAGAGGTCCACCGCGTGGTCCTCCTGAATGGCGACTCGGCCGTTGATGTGGCCATCAACGTGATGGAGGCTTGGACGGCTATTAGATGCACAGGCCAAGGGATCGTCCGTCGAAGTCTGGGGTTGACAAGGTATGGCGATGTCAGCTGAAGACAGCCCATCCGTGGCATTTGTTATTCGGCTGGGGGACGTCGATTCTCTCTCCTTGTGCAGTCTTCGTTTCTTTCGCGCTCTCCACCTCGAGGAGCGGCCGCGTTTTTCGGGACCGGGATGTTGGGGCTGTTGCGTTGACCGGGCAGCAGACGTGCCGTCTGCGACCGCGACTGCAACCGACGGTGGAGGTTGATCCACATTGATATCCCCACTGCGACCATTGGTGACGCCGCTGGGCGGAAGTGTTGGCATGGGCGTGCGAGCTATTTCCGGGGCAGCGCCATGTTGGATCTCGGACGCGTCAATTGTGACCGCGTCCGAGACACTGTGAATCATGCCGGGGTTGTACCACTCGTCTGTGTCCCTGGTGGACTCCAAGGGGACGTTAGTTGTAGTTGCCGATCTCGCCGTGGATTCACTTACTCACCCACGTGTCGACGATTCTTCCTGCATTGATACCATTCAGATACTTCAAGATGACACCGTTAGGAAAGCGGAGGGTGACCGGAAAGTAGTGCGGAGCGCTAGATTCCTTGCGCCGATCCACACAAATACCCTTGAGAGCGAAACATACGCGTTCATGCGGTCGGAACGTAATTCCATCTCTGTGAGGAACTTCCAGCTCGAAGCGGTGGAGAGCAGCGTCTTCCGCAACCTCGAGATTGATGCGGTGTAACTTGTTTCGGGGCGGCCATATCATGAAAATCTTGCCTTGGATGTAACCCGAGTCGTCGTTCCCGAGGTCCAGAAGCTCTTTGAGGCTTCGTTTGCGCGAGAAGTAGTCCTGCGAGTTCATGTGGGACTAGCTGGACAACTTGACCACAAAATACACAAGAGCCCTAAGTTGGTGCACCAACGCTGACACATCATGTCTGGCTCGCTATCACTCCCAGCCCTCTACGCCAGAGCTTTGAGTAAGGCCGCCAGGGCTTCCGGTCTACCCACCATTGACGATGAAACTCAGGCATGCGTCGTGCCAACTAGTGATTGCATTTGCTAACACGACCGCCAGGAATTCATCCAGGACACGCTGTCTGATCTCCTCCAGCTGACCTCTCAGGTCGTCAGCCTATCCTTGTTCAGCCCAAATGAAACAGTCGACGACATCTCCACGTCAGATCTCGTGTACTTGTCTCTCCCATTTGTCCGTGCGCAGGTGCACAACCGAGTCAGGACTACCGAGAGGGATGATCGCATGAGCACCCTGATACAAGTCAAGGTGGGTCCGAGAGCTGGTGGATTGCATGCACATTGCTGAATCACCCATAGCGTCATCTGAGCACGTATGTTTCTAGTCTTGGAACGTACGACATTGTACCGGAGACGGAGCGTGTCGTGTATGGTCAGCAAGCAGCCTCCATCAGAGATGCTGCGAAGCGCAGAGAGCTCAAAATCAGACAATACAAGGTCGAGAAGGATCTCCGAACCCGTATAGAAGTAATCAGGAGACGTCGGCGACAGCTTTCCGAGGACCGCTCGTCCACCGACTTCGACCTCGTAACATCCCTGCTTGTCTCACCCGAAGACGATGCTGAAGATTCCGAAATCGAAAATGACCTTAGGGAAGCTACATTGCTTCTTCTCAGACTTTTCTATGCGCAGGCGTGTGCGCAACTTGAAGGCGTGGATCAGGAGATCCGGTTATTGCACAATGCTCCACTCGAGCCCCCGTTGCCAAAGCCACCAGCGGACGAACGCCGAGACAAAACGAAAAATCAGGAAGACTTGTGGAAAATTGATGCACCCCCGGAACTCGCCAACAGAGGACCCATATTGGACTCCCGTGGCAAGGTGAGAGCCGATAAAGATAGTTGTGATCTCTATTGATCATCGCTGCAGCCATTGCGACCCTTTACCATTTTACCTGCAGACACGTCGGACCGTACCCGCCTACATGCACAGGTGTTTGGGCCCGGACATCGTCTGCCGACCATGACCATTGACGAATACTTGGAGATAGAACGACAGCGGGGGGGAATTCTTTCCTCTGGCGAGTAAGTCGCGTTGTGAGGAATCCCGCGCTTGATTGATTCGCCCATACAGTCCCCGATCCACAAATGAACTCACGTCGTCTGAACAGCTCACCATAGATTCGGAGATGGAGGGAACCATGCAAGGAGAACTGAAAGCAGAGGAGAAACGCCAAGGGGACGAACAATGGACACAGTACAAGGACACCCATCCGAGGGGCGCAGGTAACACTATGAATCGTGGTTAGCAGACAGATCAGAGCAAATGGTAGCATTGAGACCGCCGTCAATGAGTTGTAGCGAACGATTGTATGTCGGAAACAAAATCGTGGTATATAATGTGACAAGAGGCGGAGGGCAAGTGAAAAAATACATATCAACAATTGCACTGTGAAGCTTCTGGGACTGTAGGTGTTTGAGCAGTCGTCACGTCGATCTCTGGAACGCCTCGGTTTAGTTCAATCAACGTCATCTCGAGCAGAACACGTACTAGCGTTTTGTGCGTCCGTTTGTGCATTGCTATCCATGCCGGGCAGTGACATGGCTATTTTCTTGAATAACGACTTGACGTTGTGACCGGCTTTGGCCGATGTCTCCATAAACATGATGTTCATTTGGGTTGCCTTTTGGGTTGCTTCCTCGACGGTGACCTGACTGGAGTAATGGCGAAGTTAGACGTGCGCCTCACAACGCAGAGTACGCAAGGACGGACCGCTTCTCTGAAAGGTCAGCCTTGTTACCAACGAGGACGATGATGACATCATGTCCACGCTCTGAGCGCACATCGTCGATCCATTTTGAGGTTGACAGATAAGATTGCCGGTCTGTACCCAACGCGATAAGTCATGGCAAGTGAGCTGGAGCATGGGCTACTTGCTCGTGATGTCATACACGACTATTGCCACGGAGGAGTCGCGGATATACGAAGGTATTAGCGAACGGAAGCGTTCCTATCATACGCCGGCCATTCGGGTGAGCAAGATGCAAAGGGTCGAATGTCGGCTGACCTGTCCAGCAGTGTCCCAGAGCTGTAGCCGAACGGTTCTGTCCTCGAGATACATGGTTTTGCTCAAGAAGTCGATTCCAATGGTGGCCTGATAGGTGTTGTCGAACGTGTCGTACATGAATCTGGACGTAGCTGAGCGCGAGCGACTGGAGACGAGGGTGCTAGTTACCTTGTGATGAGACTGGTCTTTCCGACGCTCTGGTCTCCGAGCAACACGATCTTTGTACGCTTTGGTGGTGTCGACGAGAAGTCTGCCGTCGCTGGCGTCGAGAGCGAGTCCATCGCGGTGTCGGTCCAAGTCAAGGTTTAACGTTTACCCTTGTTTGGAAGCGACCGTCTTGATTAACCGCGATGAAGTTATCTGACAAGATCGCCGCTCACTCAGACGGTCACCCTTTTTATACCTTTGAGTTCTTTCCACCGCGCACCGAACAGGTATGTCTCGTTCGTGAACTTGGTTTCGTCGTTGTTCAACGTCGGTCAGGGTTTCGACAACCTCATCGCACGCATATCCCGTCTCTCCGTACTCCAGCCCATCGCAGTCAGCGTAACATGGGGCGCAGGTGGTTCTACAAAGGACACGAGCCTCGATCTCGCCGGATTCACCCAGTCCGAGTATGCTATCGACACCATTCTCCATTTGACTTGCACCAACATGCTTCCCGGCATGGTCGATGACGCTCTACGCGTGCGTCCGCGGTCTCTCCCCCGTCCATGCCTAACAAAATAACCAGGAAGCAAAAGCACGCGGTATACAGAACATCCTAGCTCTCCGCGGCGGTCAGTCGCTCCGATTCCAAACCGATGCCCACTCAATCCTCGTCACCCAGACCCACCACGTGGACAGGAACATTGGACACCGATCGATTCGCGGTTCACGTCCGGACTGGATCTGGTCAAATACATACGTTCTTCGCACGAGTACTCGTCCCACTTTTGTATAGGCGTCGCCGGTAATTGCCATGCCCAAACAGGGAGCAGCGATACAAATTCACCACGTTTACAGCTTACCCGGAGGGTCATCCAGAAAGCAACACAAACGAACAAGACACCATCGACGTTCTCAAACAAAAGGTGGATGCCGGAGCAGATTTTGTTGTCACACAACTGTTCTACAACTCGGACCATTTCATCGAATGGGTCCAAGAAGTTCGGAGCAGAGGTCGGTAGTCCTTACGATCCATCGAACCTCTTCCCTCACGAGATACAGGCATCACAGTGCCCATCATCCCTGGCGTTATGCCCATACAGACATATGCATCCTTTCTCAGAGTCATCAAGCTATGCGGTGCGCAGGTTCCGCCAAATATCATGACAGACTTGGATTCCATTCGCGTGGGTACTTCAATCAAGCGTACAGGATACTAACATAGGAGACACGACAGCATGACGATCAACTCGTCAAAGACTATGGCGTTCGCCTCGCCGTTGACACCATCAAGCGCATCACCAGATCAGACCTCGTCTCCGGTATTCACTTTTGCACCCTCAACCTTGAAAAGAGCATTCAGCTGGTCCTCGAGAATCTCGGGTGGGCAGGTGGTAGCCCAGTCACCAAGAACAAACTTATCGCTGTAAGGATATTCCACTCTCCTAGAATTATCCTTTGGTTATGAACCTGGAAACAAGGAATCTCCTTTGCTAGCGGCCGGTCCTCCGCTCCCTGGTTCGGACTTGGTAGTTACCCCGAGCCTCGCAACCACAACCGCTGCAAATGCATTGTCAACCAAACCGATTCTAGACGTGGAACCTCCTGGACGCGGAGAACTTAACAATGCGGCGACCTGGGACGAGTTCCCCAACGGCCGTTTTGGTGATTCCAAGAGTCCCGCGTTCGGGACGCAGGATCAGTGGGGTGGTTTGGGAATCAATGTACGATCCTCACAGCTGTCCTTGATCCATCCCGACTCCGATATCTTTCTAGATCTATACTGTTCAATCCCACTGGGGCAATCCGACTAGCACAGAGGATCTGACCAAGCTGTTCCTGGATTATCTCGACTCCAATATCCCCTCCACGCCTTTCTCTGCTTCGTCACTGTCTTCTGAATCTGGAACGATCCTCGAGCACTTGAAAAAACTTACCAGCCAAGGGCTATGGACTGTCTGCTCTCAGCCTGCAATTGATAATGTCACCTCTACCGACGAGGTTTTTGGCTGGGGCCCAAAGGGTGGCTATGTCTTTCAGAAAGGATTTGTCGAGTTTTTTGCGGAAGAGATAGTTGTGCATCAGATTGAGCAAAAGATTGAAACCCAAGGGAACGGCTGGATCCACTTTTTTGCTGCAAATTCTCAGGTGGGTTGTAGATCTCGATTGGAATGGATGGCCCGACTATAACGTATCGTAGGGTGAATGCAGGACTAATATACCAGAAGACGGAAGGAATGCAGTAACCTGGGGAGTATTTCCTGGTCAGGAGGTAGTGCAGACGACGATCATTGAACGAGAATCATTTCTTACATGGAAGGTGCGAGGTCGCTGACATGACCAGGTGCAATCAGCCTACTCAGACATCTTGGCGTTCCAGGACGATGCATTCTCGATATGGGCACAATGGGCGTCCTTTTACGTTCCTGGGTCCTCCCAAAGAGTATTGCTTGACGAGGTGCGGAAAAGACGCTGGCTAGTGAGCATCGTGCACCACGATTTTAAGTGCCCGGACGCGCTCTGGTCGTTCCTGCTCGATCGTTCTTAATTTCCGTATATTGCCGTGGCATTGTAGTCTCGTGCGCGCTGAGCGCTGAGCAAACACTAGCAGTGTCAGATTATTTGTGTGTAAAAGGCGAAGACCGAGCGTATCAACGTCACCTCATGTCAATTGCCTCGCCGACGCTCATACCCCGTCCCCTTGTCCTCCCACTTGTTCTCCCCAAGCCACCCCACATAGGCCCGACGCCCCTACCCAAAGCCGACCGATATCAGGGTCGCATAAACCATGTCAGGGATCTACAGCGCGAGGCAGACGACCTGTCTGATGAAGAGAACGACCTGGAGGACTGCGTACGTGCAGATTCATGACAACACATACACCATCGTTCATAGCACTCGAAATCAGAACTTGCATGTCCGGAACCGCGGCTTCGTATGGTATATTCCGATAGGAAGGCACACCACCCAGCTGGAGGAAAAGAACGATGTACGTGTTCATGCCATGTCCAGCCTCACCGAATATCGTCTAAGTCGGTCTGTGTGTAGGCGGACGATGACTCGGAGGGCTCGTCCAGTGGCCGCACGGACGAAGGCACGACACCGCCTCATGAAGAGAACGAGGACTCTGGACCTGACCTGGACGCCAGTATGGAAGATATGGATGAGGGACAAAATTCGGATGAGATCGAAGAAGGTACGACAGAGGAATTCGAGGAAGAGCCTTCCGATGCGTAAACCTCAGTAGTAATCCCACCATTGCTGTATGCTATGTAAGTGTACATTGAATGTAAACGCTTGCTAGGCTCCTTCCTCGCAGGCCCAACGTGAAGGATTACCGCTGCGATCGTAAGGTATATGCCTCCATAACTCAGAGTGACCGTATCAACTGTTGACCCAAAACCAAGATAGGTTTGGGTCTACCCGACCTTTCTTCAATAAGTGAGCGTCTCAATGATGCCATCTAGAACCCTGATTGCATCTGGCATGTTAAATTTCTCAAACTGCAATGCAGCAGGTACGCTGTCACCACGAACTTGAGGACATTCACAGCGAGTGCGAGAGAGAAAGATACTCACTCCCAGCCAGTAACTCGCTTCACCGGTGCTTCCAATCTCAAAAATGCCTTCTTCTGCACTTCTGCTGCGATTTCGCCCCCGACACCCCCAGTGTACCCTGCTTCATGAACGACGACCAACCTTCGTGTCCTTTTGACACTCTCAACGACAGTTTCCACATCCCAGGGCAGTATGGTACGCAGGTCTATCAGTTCTACTCTTGCGTTCCGTAACGATGCAGGGATAAATGGTTCCAAGGGCGTGGGTGGAGAGCGCAACATATCAATGGCAGATTCACAGTGGTAGATCGGTGTGCCCCAGGAGAGAAGGGTTAGATCGGACCCCGGGATAAGTATCTCAGCACGGGAGAGAGGGAGGGTAAAATCATCAATTGGAACTTGCTCGACTGGCAGCTCCGACGTGAGCACAGTAGAAGTAACCACCGGGTTGTACATACATACCTGCAGAACGATACAGAATCTTGGGTTCCATGAAGAGCACAGGGTTAGGGTCACGGATTGATGCCAAAAGTAAACCCTTGCATTGAATAGGCGACCTGGGAATGACGATCTGCGATTAGGGCGAACCATCGTGTCAGCTTCGATACCGTAGCAGCGGAATATGACAGTTAACCTTGAGCCCTGATGCGCCGATGAAGAAACCTTCAGGGCTTTGCGAATGGTATAGACCCCCGTGTCCGACTGCCATCGTTGGCGTGCGGATTGTTAATCCACCAATTGAAAACTGCCCGCCCGCACGGTACCTATACTTGGCAGCCTCATTCACGATCTGTGTTGTTGTTGGTGACTATGAATGAGAGAACATTGATGGAGCATACCTGGTCAAAAGCAG
>JBBPLN010000181.1:0-34736 GCA_038089815.1 Sutorius eximius | reverse complement strand
GAACCCAATTCGCCCGTGGAGTTGTCCAAATCGGACGAGGTTCTGGCGCTGAGGTTGCAACTCAGGTGCCTGTAAAAGGGAGCTCGTACTATTCCTCTTCGTCGACCAACCACGTGCGTCGTGGTGGAAGTGATTCAGAATGGAGGTTTGCTCGACGGTCACTGCTTTGAGCTACCTATCTCGTCACTCTGAAGCACACTTCAGATTCGGTCTGATGGGCCTGATGATTGCGCTGGCACCCAGGTATTCCGTGGCCCATGTTCCTATCATGGCGCACGAACGTTTCATCGTTTGCTATCGCTCACTCAATCAGAGTTTAATGCGGCTGAAACATGTCGTTCAACGCCGGCCTGTGCTTGCGGAGCCAATTGCTGGCGTCGCGGTGTACGGTCCAATAGTACATTGGATGGCGGATCTACGGCGGGCCACTCTGATGGAGGGACGGACGAAAGGACTCGTTCTTGTTTTCAGAGATGAAGCACAGCTTAAGACAGTGGCAATCCAAAATTCGACCCCCGCCAGAGATGGCTTCACTCAGAACATTTGAGCTTTACCCCATCAAGTTGGCGCGGCGGTGAAACAGAACCTTATGTAGGTTTTGCGGCCCATTGAAGAATTCCAAATTATTTTGTTGGGTGCGTTCGCACGTTCAGCTGCACATCAGAAAACGTTTGCGGGTCCATTCCAATATTTCTCGACACGGTAGCACTTATTGGGCAAGAGACCGCCGGCAAACTCCAGACGGCGGAGGTACGATGGGTCACGAATTGGTACGCACGCTGTCAAACCAGCCTTATTTTTAAGTCAAGGACACATTTTTCAGAGGCTTCGGGCTGATGAGTCTAAAGCCTGGGAGAGAGAATCCTACATCAAACTTTCGGACCGTTGGTGTACGCGGGAATACCACGTTGTATACGTGATCTTGCTGTACAAGGGGCCCCTTGCCTGAGAAACCAGTCCGAACGAACTCGAGTTCTTGTCAGCACATTGTTTGAATTTGCAGAATCAAGAGAGACTTCACACGAGAATTGTACCTTGGACGGCGAACGACCTCGGTCTTAGCCGGGCAAACATCGGTAGAGGTGATGTCAATCAACTGGAAGTAGCATCGCGGTCATCCAATGTTTCTCGTTGGCTGTTATTTTATGGAAACGGTTGGCGCACGGTCGTTCTTGCGAGCCTATCGCACACGGACAGAGTTGGTCGTATTGATTCGAGGACGTGTAAAACGCAGTGCAGAAAATGCATGTGTCGGTTGTTGCTACATAAGACGTGTCAGATGCACTGGATGAGAACAGACGAGGGTGTCGATCGAATCATGATGTACATCTGGCGATCAAATTGGTCGTGTCACAAGCCGCAGCGCCTCGACTATTTTGGTGGCCGAGCTAGCGGGCGACCGAGCAACCAAGCCAAGTAGAATTGTGACTGCGAGTGATGACGCTCCAAATAAGCCAGCGGGAACACCTGACGGAATGATATAAATGCCGCGGGGATGGAGATTAGGGTGGAGACGGAAGACACGCTGGAAAAGACAGTGTGTGTACGTGAACAAACACGATTGATGGTACGGGGACCTGGGGTGTGTGGACGCTATGAGGTGTGAAACCTTACATGCGTCCTGGATCACACCGGAGTACCATGGTGCTGATAGCGGCATTCACATGTGCGCGTTTCTGATTACGGTAAGGTGAGGAAGTTGTACGGCGGACGAGGAGTGTGGGTTTGAATTGAAGGACTACCGTGGTCCCGCATGTTACGAGGATGCAGGTAGGGGTGGTTGCGTTGAATCAACGGCGGACGTGAACATGACAGCGACATGTCAACATTAGGTGCAGGGCCATGTCAATGTCGGTGGATATGTCGCCGACGGGTTTCCTAAACCGGGCAAGTGCGCCATCAATCCTACAAATCCCAGCCAAATCACTCTCATTTTGGGGTTCTCCGAACCGCAAGGCGTTGGAACACCCCCCGTTATGGCAGGGATCGTCAAATTTGCACCAACACGCCCCCAGCGGCCTCACTGCGGGACGGGCGGGCGGGATGAGGAAGACGGCGAGTTCGTCCGTGCTGCAGTAAGTCATGTCGAATATTGTGTATTTTTCCCACCTATTTACACCAGGCAAGGAAAACCTGACGTGGAAGTCATGTGTGGAAATTTTATTAAAAAAATCCCCACCTTCCGTATACGAAATATTGTTATGGCAGACTGAAAATGCCATCTGTTACAACGCAACACGACCCTTAGATCTGAATTTAGTGATCCAGGCCGATTTCCGGGTCCGTCACAATGGTGTCGTCTCCGTCCATTTTCCACCCTTTGACCTTCCCTGCTTCTTCCTTGGAGGAATTCTAGTATAAAACTATGAAGGGTCAGTCACCCGACAACCTACCTCCCATCATAAGCCCCATGACCGATAGCATTACCTAGTCCGTATCCCCTTCCCTCCAATCCCGCCGCTCTGACCTCTCTTCCTCTAGCCCGTCCACCCCTGTTAACGCCTACATCCCACCCGCCAGCTATTACCCCCAATCCCATGCTGGCGGTCACGTCCACGTAGTCGCACCCCAACCCCGCAATGAGCCTCAGCAGAGGAAGCGCCCAAAGTACACTAGAAGCAAGACTGGGTGTCTCACTTGTCGCGTCAAAAAAATCAAGGTGAGCACGCGCACACTCGTGCCGACCCACTCTGGACACCGCTCCACCAGTGCGACGAGAGCAAGCCCATCTGCATGCGTTGTACCCATGGTCAGCGAGACGTAAGTAGCCATCATGTCCACGCTTAACACCCGTTCATCATCCCCTCCAGTGCACTTGGCCCGAGGGTGTGCCCACTCGGAAGAAGGCTACACCTCGGAAGGAGAGCGTCGATGGCCGGCCATCGACAGCAGAGTCTTCTGGTATATCTGAGACATCCACCCCTCCGACTCGCGATAACACTCCACCGCGGCGACCTCAAGCGGATTACAGCCTCCCCCCTGTGGTGGCGCGTCGTCACAGGTATGTGTAGCTCTCGTTTTCAACCGCGTCCATTCACCGTGTTTTTCAGCGAGGGGTTTGCTCCACCATTGGCAGATCCTGAGCTTTCTCGTCGGCAAATGTAAGTACTGTTGTTGACGAAATCTGGCTCAGAGCCTCACAGTTCACAGCGCTCCTCACCCTTATCAGCTTCATTCTTCTCAAACCAACGTTTTGTCCATGATACCCGAAATGCCCGCATACCAGTCAACCCGCTATGATCCTGCCTACGGCGGCGCTATTTCCATGCACTCGGGCACTACTCGTCTTCCGGCTCATTCGCACCCTTCGAGCCATCCACTTCAAATGCGCTCAATGACACAGCAACACCAACCGCAGCAACACCAGCACTGGACGCAGCCTCAAATGCTTCCCCCGCTAAATCCCATGGAACCATTTGTAAGCCCTTGTTCCGCATCTTTCACTTATTCAGTCGGCGCTCAATGTTACTCAGTTTCACGCCCCACAGGAGAGGAACTTGGTGGGGCATTCGTCTAACGATCACCACCCTAGATACCAATGATGATGATGATGATGATGATGATTTCGTCTGTTTTTTCTTTAAAGATTCGCCATTGTTGCCATATATTTTTAACATCATACCCATCTCGTCTGAGAATCCCATAGTTGCTGTTAATCTTCCACTTGTTCTGGATCGACCGGAGGGTCATATACATCCACTGAGGCTTTGCACAGCGCGCTTTCGGGAGTCGTGGCAAGTCGTCAGTCATACATCATTCTTGTCGTGATCAAGTGTGACGCGGGAACGGATTGCAAATATGGTCAGACTCACTTTGGCCTATCGAGTCGGACGTCCAGACAACTATTTGTGAGGCCATTCGCACCACATAAGGAACTCAAACCGATCCTCTATTAGCAGCGTGTATGTCCATTTCACTGATAGACGTGAGTCCTGGGAATCGAATTATGAGCCACCGCTAATGGTCGGGTAGATATGGGTCTCGGGTCGCTAGAATGGGTGAAGAACATGGCCCCTACCCAATATCCGAGGAACACCGTCTGCACTGCTCTCACGTGGGTCTCATTTTCCGACGGGGACAACGGATGAGAAAACAGGACACGTCCGCAGCTGGAGATCCTCGCGGTATACGACATCGCAGGTAGTGATTGTCACTGCTTTGCGATCGGTTCGTGTTCATGATCAATGAAAGCTGCATTTCTTCTGGAAACGAGTTAGCAGTTCCATCGGGATTCGATCAATGGCGGTAAGACACGAATACCGCACCCTGGAAATCAAGGTAATTAATGATCCCTGTTGGCTGGACAAAGGTGAGGGAACCGTCTCACATTTCGATCAAGCCTATCCGGAGCCTTCCGCATGTTCATACGTGTACTTGCATGAGTACGTCCATGATCACCTTCTGACCTAATGGATATCAATGATTTCATAGGTGGCCAGTCTAGTTCACAGGCCTACGGGGCGGAAACGGAGTGACGGAAGTCACAGAACCATGGAGTGAGAGTTCCAGTCCGGATATCACCTCCGAATACCATGAATTGTATAATTCGTTGAGTACTTGGGCAGATCCGCGCGATAACGTTCCCCGACGCATACATACAGGCAACCTTGTGTATCAGAAAGTTGCACAGGTGTGTCGCTTCCATTCGAACGGAACCTCATCACATGTCCTTTCCCATAGATTCTTCTCCTGCATGCCGTTCTTCAGGTTGCTGCGACGCGATCCTGACCCCGTGTTTCGAATGTACACCCAGTGGCATGGGGGTAGGGTACATTTTACATCTTAATGACGATAATGACCCTTCCTTCTCACATTGCTCTTTATTTACGCATCTTGATATGGTCCGTCATGTTTGGTCCCCTGTGACACATGTGGTAGGAACTGTGCTCGACTCGGAGAATTATTTAAAAAATTTCCAGGTGTGTCCTTGAGTGATCTGCGCGTGTACTTACTCAGTAACGCGGAATATCAGGGTTCAATGTACGCTCTAGTGGAGTCTCGCTTATGAAATAAGCAGACCGCCTTATTACTTACTAGGTTGCTATGAAATACAAACTTGGGACCAACTTATTGTCAAGGTGTGATCGTAAGTATCTCGTTAGGCTGACGGCTGGTGTTCACGTGTCTCTTATCATGCAGGTCTTAAAACGGCTGGATCAAGGATTGCCAGGTGCCGGCTGGCGCTCGGTGATGAAAGATCTGCAGCTGAATATCCACGCTGTGACCAAGTAGCATCTGTTACTCCGGACCTCGTTGCGACATGTGTGTACGTGTATGTAATCTCAAGGCCGGTAGGTGCCAGCAGAAAGCGGTGAGGTTCCATGGCAGCCCCGCTGGCGGCTTGGGAAAAGACATTCGAAAAAGAATGTCACTCTCAAACCTGGCCGCTGGTGCCTGGCCAACGAGGCAGTTTTTCATGTTTGGACAAACTGCTGCGGTATTTGTTGACAAATTTCAAAGAATGTTTGACGATGGCAAGCACGGAGGCTGTGGATGAAACTATGGCAAATTCATGAACAAAATAAAATAAAATAAATCACAAACTGGAAGGGGTTGTGGACCTGAATGGGCATTCTCGGAATCCGAACCCCCGGCCTTGCACCTGTTGTGATGCTTGCGGTGTTGTACGCAATCAGATCCTCTTGGAAGGTTCGCGTTATGCTGACGTGTTTGCAGCGAGGGTCCGTGAATGGGTTACGGCGAGCAAGGCCAGGCCATTCAGGCCAAAGTATCGGTATCTCCGCCCTAAATCTATGGTAGGCGGATCAGGTGGTCGATGCTCGTGCTCCTTCAACCAAACTAGTTGGAGTAAATCAGCATGGTGCGGCGGTTGTCCCTGGATTATTACCTGGTTAAGACGTCGCGATCTACTACCGGTGCTTCTTGATGCGTCCTTATCCGTAAGCAAGCTCTGGCTTCCCGTCTCGTGGCATAGCCCACTCTGACCTGATGTGGCACCTACTCAATTGTATATGTATATTGCAGTGGCGCATTTATAAACAGACCCTCCAGACATATTGAATGGTGCTTCTCGACATTTTGACAGTGGCGTCGTCCAGCGACACGACTGATCAACAATCCCAATCATGTCAGCAGTTCGTCGGAATTTGTCTACAGGTCCGCTTTGTTGTCAAACACGATTGAACTACCTCGGAGATTGAGTACGAATAGGGTTTGCGCCGCAGAGGCAGAGTTCAGGTGACCTTCTATCTCCAATTAGGATACACAACATGACACCCCGTTCGTCCCACTTGTGTGTTTTTTTATCTTATTATTTTATTTTAACGACGTAAAAAGGTGTGCACAGGCGTTACCAGATACAGGGAACGGACTAGCACGCATGTACACGTGTGCATGCGAAGCTTGTCACCAATAAAGGATAAGCGGGAAAGGATAGCCTGCGGCATCGACGAAAACAGTCGTATGGTCAAATAGTAGTGTGCCTACTAGTGGTTTGATCGAGGTAATCAGCACTGCCCGAACATTCCCCGACTGGGGAATTCGCTTCGAAGAAATGGAATTCTAGAGGGACGATGAACAAGGTGTTTACGGCGCCAGGCGACCCCAGCCAGTGTTCTCGACACTGCCGTAGAGCTCCGACATTTCACCCTTGGCAGAAAGCTGTGATCGTCCGGTGGTTAAAGTTGGCTTGTCACTCCTTCTGGCAAGATACTTCGGGGCATGAAATCTTGAAACACGGAGAAGTTTCAAGCTTATTGTTGACGTTTCATTAACCTTCCATCATTTCTGAACCGAGTAGTTATGGTTACGTAAGCCCTGAAATCGTGATTAGATTTGTCGACAAACTTGTTGGCCCTACTCTACCTCAAACCACGCAGACTCATTCACGATGGGTTGGTTGAGTAAATTATGGACGATGGCATGCCTATTTACCTCAGCGATGCGACAGCTTCAGCAGAGGAAGTCAACCTGAACGCTCCTCACCCACCCCATCAAAATGCCGTCGAGGCATTCAATCACGTCTTACACCAGATCAAGGCCGAAATCATCAAATCTCGTCACCACTGGGACAAACACGAGCCGGAGATGTGGTCCCGTGCAGCGAGGCTCAGTGATGCGCAGCTTGCTCACTTCGAGATTGAGAAGGATCTTGTCCAAGTGCGCAGCGGATTCGTGAGCTATGGCACCATCATCCTAGGGAAAATCAGGATTCGGGCCGTGAATGATGAGCTAGGGCGGGGATATGTTCACGTCAGGTGCGTGCGCCAATGTCGGCCGGTGGCAACCAGCGAAAGGCGCCCTTGCGCCTACAACCCACGGGCCATGGCCTGTTGTCGGTGCTTCCGGTCGTATTGTCATAAACTATTCGTAAACTGATGACTCAACGGCGTACTTCCTTTTTCTTAATTGCATTCTCTCTTGCAACTTTGATCCATTCCGCAGAATCCACGACCCTCCCAACAGGGTAAGTGGAACAAACTCGCTCTTTTTGATGTGGTCTCACGATTTTATGCTATCCTGATAGGGCGAGGAGGATGTTACGTTCCATTCCATCCTGCATGTAGAGGGCAAACGAGATGCTGACGGACATCCGCATCTCTGGCGGGCGATTCAGACTGAAGACTATCCCCTCGAATTTTTCAATGATTGATTGACACGTCTCTTTCATGTTTCATTATTGCCGTCGAACTCTGCGTATTTTCGCTGTTCCCCTTTTTTGACGAAACGGTACCTGGTACAGCCATGTGTGCCAGGCTGCCAGCAAACCGCCATCATGCATCACGCACCATTATCTTGTTCACTTGACGGATCTACACTTTTGTGTGTGTTTCTGCTCCCTTCTCCGCGGACTCGTCCACCTGGACCCATATTCACTAGTACAGACGGTCCTTCCCACCGTTGCGAGAGGTTACGTTTGAAGTGTGTTACCCCGTCCACCGTGTACATCGAAGCGCCTGGGTGCCAACCCGTGGTGCCCTAGTGCCTTGATGGTTTGAGACTATCCGTATACCCACGCCGACCCCGACGTCGTCGTTGGTTTCATCGTCAACTCAACTCTCCTTCAGCGCGACAATATAACTCTACGTGGATGACCGACCCTTTCGGCCGAAGCACTGGTCATGCTGACTAATATGGTTTTTACCTTTACCTAATCCCCGTCTTGGTCTCCTCGCCGTCACCTGCTGGACTTGGCACGTTATCAGGGACCTTGTTCGCTATCCGTGTTGGCGCTGGTGCCCTGACGTTGCAGAAACGGGCATTGGTCTCTACCAGCGCTTCACCGACCCCTGACTATGTTTGCCGCGGCGTGTGTTATCATTATCCGTTGGTTATATGTGCGGGATATCGGGTCTTGATCCTGGGTAGCTTTCCACGAGTTCAGCTCTGTTCACCCGACTCTGCCCGGAGATAGGATCATCGACTTCTAAGAATCTCGCACCCGAATACCATTCTTTTTCTCATCCATCTGACTCGTTTTGATGGTGTGTCACCGGCGGCTCTGCTTAGGCAGTTTGCTTGTCCGGTCTATTGCCAAGGTTCCGTTCCGTTCGTGTCGTCGTCCTGTCATGCTGTTGCACAGGGTGGCCTGCTGTCAGCCAGCGTGCCACTCGCAGGATGGTGTTGTACCTTTGTGTGGGTGGCCAGCATTACCCTGTATTGTCGTCATCTGAGCGGTTCTTCGTGCCGACCAACGAGTCACAAGCAAGTCTATGGGTATTGCACGTAGTACATTTTACACGAGAGACAAAATGTTCAGAATCGTTCGACGCCGCTCTTTCAACCTCCCGCCTCGTCACGCCCTACACATACAAGGCAAGCAGGCAAGATGATAGAAAAGTGAAGAGAAAGAAACATAAAAAGCAGAGACACATATTTACACAAGACATGCGAGAGTCGCATGGTGATTGCGGTACAGCCTTTGGTCAGTCAAGTATCATCGTTGAACATCCACGTGTTGCTCGAGGGGACGACGCCGTGGGACACAAGATATTGTGGATCGATTTGGTACGAAAGCGCGGGAAGAGCGGTATCTTGTGGACCCGTGTACACGTACAGACCAGTCGATGGGACGGACAACGTTGCCTGCACCTTGTCGTTCTGCACGCCAGCAAAGGTGGCGAACTGACCGGGCGGCGGCGTGGATACGTCCATGAACGTGGTCATTTGAACCGTGCGATCGCCAAGCGATGATTCCGTCGGGGTCGGAGAATAGCTGAGTCCCGGCGTCGACGGACTGGAGCTGTACGACGTTGGGCTGGTATTGTCACTCCCGCTTATATGTGGACCTTCCAAAAATAGGCTCCCCGCCGGGAAAGTCGCACACCTTCTGAGCGAAGAAGTCTTCGAACCAGGGGGTGAAGCAACGTTGCAGTAAGGCGGAGATGCCTCCATATCACTAGCCGCGCATGCCATGGAAGAATTTGCCGAAAGGAGAATGTTGCTCTCACTCTTACTCTTGGCGAGAGCACGTCCCGAGCCGGATTGCGCTGCAGGCAACTTGCCGACCCAGAGGCGCCATTCCAGAGCTACTCCAAGTGCGCGCTCGCATCGGCCAATCTCGCGGGGCGGAAGACCAGAGAGCTTGGCCCACGCGCGGTTAGAGTAACAGCGGTCTTGCATGAATTTTGACGCCAAGATTAGCGATGCGAGGAAGGTCCGACGCGGGCAGAGGAGGGGGGATGGGAGAGGGGGGAGAGGGGGGAGGAAAGAGTTCTTTATCTTCGTCTTGTGATCCGGCACCTTGGCAGCGTCGAGATCCGGTTCCATCGAAAAAGAAGCATCGGCTTCGTAGGAAATCGGATTGATTCGCACGGTGGCGAGTAGGCCATTTGAGGACGGTATGTCGGGGGAAGGAGTTAAACCACTAAAATCAGTGTCGTAGCTGGTGTCGACCCCGCCTTGGGATATCTGATCGTCACCCGATCCGACATGGGAGGAAGACGGGAAATCCTGTTTCTCTTTCTGAACGAGATCCGGAATCTTTGAGCGGATAGCTTCGAGGTAGCATAACGCTGTTTGGAGTACGGTTCCTGAGGTCCGCGACCGACGGAGAACTTCATGAACGAAACCTTTGATCGATGCGATGTCGCACTGTTGAGGTTGCGGACAGGCTAGCTGTGCTTGACACGACGAGATGGGTGAAACAACGGGAGCGGGTTGGGTCGTCGGAGAGATGGGAGAGGGTAGCTGGGCATTGCGGGAAATGGAATGAAGTATATTGGAGCCACGCGTATGATCCGAACCCGAAATCGGGGAGACCACTGGGCGTCCCGAGGTCAGGAACACGGTTGGAATGTCTTGTTGGGGCCATATATCGCATAGGGATTTGATGG
This sequence comes from Sutorius eximius, assembly GCA_038089815.1. NCBI lineage: Eukaryota > Fungi > Basidiomycota > Agaricomycetes > Boletales > Boletaceae > Sutorius > Sutorius eximius. The sequence continues at coordinate 24,441 of JBBPLN010000181.1, read as the reverse complement.
CTTGGTCTTTATCGCAAGAGAGACCTAAATAGACGAAGGAGGAATGAATGAGAGTGGCTCACCTACTAGACTGAGGGCAAACTTTGACTTTTGTATGTCGCGGAGTTTGGAGTCGCGGGGCGGGAGATGGGCATAACGTGGACGGTCTGGTTCCGAGAGAGAAGATGGAGATATGGAAGATGCTGATGAGGCGGGAGTGATGAGGTAGTTGAGAGGCGATGAGCGAGAGGGGATAGATTGGAGCGAAGCATGGTAGGGTTGCCAACGAACCCTTGTATGTGATGTAGCGGGGGAACCCCGATGGGGCAGTGAATGGGCGGCAGGTCGAACCATGAACTGAGCGGATAATTGGTACAAAGAAGCGGAGAGGACGAAAACGGGCGCTTGAGAAAGTTACTTAGAATACAATACTGGAACCATTAAAACTCTTGGGTACGATAGGAGCGACGGACAAAATATCGAGGTTGACGGAAACAGATTGGTGAATGGGTTTGGCAAATCGATGTATAGCGTGTCGGCACATTGTGACGCAGGTTGGGTCGCAAGGACGGGCCTAAAGTCTGGGAGACTCTAGAACGTCCTCAAGGTGTATAGGGCTCTCCTTGAGTCTGGAGAACGCTATACGATGGGGAAAGGCGGGAAGGAGAGCTACTGGACGTTTGATGGGGAAGCGAGGGAGGAGGAGGAGGAATTCTAAATACTCTTGTGTGCAGTTGACTCGGGCGCTATAAAATGGAGGAGTCACTCTTCCCACCCCGTCCCCCTGACACCGCTCCAGGGGTCTCACTACCGCACCGCCTGGAGTCCTTGTCGTCGTCGTCGTGCGGGTGGGTCGTGACTCGGAGGGATGGCGAGTCGATCGTTGTATGCGGCGGTTCCGTCCGTCGTTACAGCGTGCGGTACGATACAGCCGTATCCAAGCGTCGGGGGATGAAACGGTGTCCTGCCAAACTTATCCCTTGCGCAGTCGCCCAGCTCTCCTTTTTTGTTCAGGTCCATCACTGGCACTGCAGATAGGGGACGCCTTGTAACGTTCGCCCGAGTCTTCTGTCACAGCCTTTGATCGAACGACCGTGCGTTGTACACGTGTCATCCGCCACTGCTTGGAACTGGAAGGCAAGAGCGTCATCTCTACAGCACGCCGTGTCCGTATGACGGTGCTACAGCCATAATGTCATAGCATTTGGCAGCAACAACGGCACTACACTTTTCATTTGCGCGTGGTGAACATCAGAGTCACCCTACCGCGAGTTCCGCTATCAGACCATCGCAGAGGGACAATCGTTCCCATGTCGATGCTGATTGGAATTCGGGTCAGACCGGTGTCCTCTCCTCCACATTATCACCCATGGCCTCGACTGGTGTCCACGCTAGTTCATACATTTCCTAATCCATTCTTGGCCCATCCCACTCATACGACTTCGTAATCTACGCCTTCCTCGAACAGCAATGTACCGATCGCGAATATCGGTCCCATCGATGGTTTGTCCGCGTCTGTCAGCAGGCTCTTGTGGTCCAAGCAACGCTATTGGTATGTCTTGTTAATATCTACGTTCATTCGTGCGTCACATGCCCTTTAGTAAAAACAATCGTGTTGAGTGGTCCCAATGGGTGGTTTGACATGGACTTCCCTTCTCATATTCGTCAGCGGTGTTGTCGGCGTCGAGCTCTCCGGGTCCGCTTTTTCTGCCTGCGAGAATTTCGCACCTCTCTTTGAAAAGTACAGTCGACGATATCATTCTCGTCACGCCTTTGGATTTAGATCGACCACCGACTACCAGAGACAGTTCTTGCTATTATACTTGCATCGTTCGCAATGCAGGAGAACTCTTGCATTCCTACCGTTGTTGGAGGAGCTGGTGAGCAGGGCCTGATGCAAATCATTGTCGGTAAATGTGGTTGGGCACCCGGCGGAAATTGCCAGGACCCTGTAAGCGCTCTCGTCCTGGTTGCATGGCACATACTAACTGGTATTGTTTAAGACTTTAACATCTATACAGGGGCTCAGTTCTTCCTTGAAAGCGTGGATGGCGATCTTCTAGCAATTGGTAGCTGAGCCGTTCGAATAGGCGGAGGCAACCGCTGCCGCTCAGAGCGGTAACTGCCACGAACAAAACAATCTGGACTAGTGAGCTTCGAGTACGTGGCACAACGCCTCGCGGTTGGCCATCCTAAGCCTGCACCAGGTTTTGAATGAGTAGACATCAACGTCTACGAGCACAAATCCCCCCCTCGGAAAATACTATACTCCAACCTAGACGCTTGTCCGAGCTGAGTCGTTTCCTTTCTCATGCACGTGGACCGCACGAATACACCACTTCGACGGGTACCAAGACGGTCACCGCCCTCTGTAACCCCCTCTGCCGATCAGCCCTCGTATAGGTGTTAGCTCTCGAGGTATAATAGTCGAGGTAGTCTATATTTTTGTCATCCATGGAAAGAGTATGTAACACAGCCACCGATCGTGAGATGATACATTTCTCACTGCAAGAAAATTTGGACGACGAGTTGATCTCGCGACTGAAATTGAGACTTTGTGGCCCTGACGTATCTCTACTGATCAACAGCGCACCATGAGCGATGTCTCGTCCTCGGCGCCCCCCTCGCCCGCTTCCACCTCGCTAACGTCGCTGCCTTCGCCCGAGTTGCAGACACTAAGTCTGAGAGACGTGACGGACGAAGATAGGGCGGAGGCTGCGAAGCTGAAAGCAGAGGCCAACAAAGCGTTCACAAGTACGTACTTGCGCTCGATCACCCATGGCAGCTTGACGAGGAGATGCCTAGGTCACAACTTTACCGTGGCCGTGGGCCTTTACTCAAAGGCCATCGAGCTAAATCCCAGAGATGCCACCGTCTGGTGTAATCGGGCCGCGGCGAGAACGAGGCTGGAGGAATACGGCTTTGCGCTCAACGACGCGTGTGAGTGGATCTTGCGTTTCGGTCTGGTCACGCGAGATTCACGACAGACAGCCAAGGCAATTGAGGTCGATCCCAAGTATGCAAAGGCATACTATAGGTGCGTCCGTCTTATTCTCGCGGGCGGCGACGTGCATCGTTTATTGCGTACATCAGACGGGCAACATGTTACCTCCAGATCGCCAAGCCCCAATTGGCGGTCGCTGATTTCAAGAAGGTCGTCACCCTGGAACCAAAGAATGATGTCGTCAGATTGCAGCTGGCGGCAACGCAAAAGCTCGTTCGGAAGATCGAATTTGAGAAGGTGCGAAATCCTGGCCTGGATTTGCTATTCATGCCGAACGCGCTTTAGGCGATTGAGATGGAAGAAGAAAAGAATGCTGTGGAGCGTTGTTTGGAAATTATCGCACAAGGTCGGCCGGAGCGCATATCTGCACAGCCAGATTTATTGACAAGCATATTAAATAGGTGGCTGCGAGGTAGAAAACGACTATGCGGGCCCGAAACTAGATGTGACCGAGGACGGGAAGTACACAATTACTCATGAATTCATATCCAGCACGATCGACTGGTTTAAGCAAGGCAAGAAACTTCCGCGGAGATATGCCTGGGAGATCGTTCTTGGCGCCCATTCGTCTTTTGTGAAAGAGGACAGCTTGGTCAATCTCGATCTAGCGGACGGACAATTCTGCGATGTCATTGGGGATGTCCATGGTGTGTTGTGCGACTTGATGGTGACTTGATGGATTAATGCACATCTCATTTAGGGCAATTCTATGATTTGCTGCATCTGTATTCGCTCACTGGACCGCCCTCGCCTGACCATTGTCTGTTGATGAACGGCGATCTGGTTGACCGAGGATCCTGGTCCATCGAAGTGATATTGACTGCATTTGCCTATAAATGTAAGTGCTGACCGAGCTACGTGACTTTCCGTAGTGGTTGAAGGACGTCAGGGTTATACCCTACCCGAATGTTCATCAATAGAGGCAACCATGAAGCCAAGGAGATGAACCGGACATATGGTTTCGAAGGAGAAGCCAAGCACAAACATGGGGATCAGACATACAAGGTGAGGCAGTTTAAAATTAGCCTTTTCAGAAACTGAGTTGCCAAACTCAGCTTTTCGCCCATGTATTTACGGAGAGTACGTGGCTGGAGGCTATACGTCATCTGTGAATCTAACGATTCACATAGTGCCTCTAGCAACTTTGGTCAGCGCAACAAAGTCGTCTCAAGACGTCACACCAAAGACAATATTGTCTCCGGAAAAGCTCAAGCGTTATTTTGTCGTTCATGGTGGGTTATTCAGCAAAGATGGCGTAACATTGGAGGAAATTCGGAAGATATCGCGCATTGGAAGGCAGCCTGGACAAGAGGGCTTGATGTGTGAGTGTTTGGTCGGAACTTCTTGAATCTGCGATGCTGAGGCGACCTAGGCGAGGTATGGAATCAAGGGGAACACTGTGCATTCTCTTACGCGATCATCACAGCTGCTCTGGACTGACCCTCAAGATACGCCAGGACGTGGACCAAGCAAACGGGTGCGTCATCTGACCAGGCTTCCTCTCACACGTTGTCTCAGCGTGCTTCAGGGTGTCGGCATTGCTTTTGGCCCAGATGTCACAAAACGATGGTGTGACCTCAATGGTGTGACCGGTGTCATTCGCAGTCACGAAGTGCGGGAGAGTATGTCACATCCGTCATGCGCTTGCTAGCTCGTTGTGCTCAACAGGTTCTAGATGGTTACGCCATTGAGCATGACGGACTATGCACGACTGCAAGTACATTCCCGAATGCATCGTGTGGATGCTTACGCATGTTCTAGGTCTTCTCCGCACCCAACTACGTTGATCAAGTAGGGAACAAGGGCGCATATGTAAGTAGTCAACAGATTTGACTTGACCCGCCCTGATGTCGCACCAACAGATCCGCATAGACGCTGCAGGAGATCTAAAGTACTACCAGTTCGAAGCTCAGCCTCACCCCTCTCTGAAGCCCATGGCATACGCTATGGGAGGACTGGCTAGCTTGATGATGTAGATTTCCTGGATATCTTTTGTTGTGTAATCGATTTGAGTGTCTCTACCCGTGGGAACTCGCGCCTTGCTTTCCGGTACAACTTGTCGTACTTCACTACTACCATCCCATGGATAAAACAAAGTCCAAGTTAGCGGCGTTCTTTGACAATGACGACGAAGAACCTTCGTTTCCAGTGCGATGGATAGGACCTATTTCTTTGATGTCGAGGCGCTCACCAATTTGCTTCATATAACCAGCAAAAGCCGTTGGACGACCAAAAGTTATCCCAGTATGCTCAAGGGACCGTGCGCAAGTCTCGGCGGGAGAGGGAAAAAGAGGCAGCAGAGGCAAAAAAGAAAGAGGAGGAAGAGAACGCGGTGAAAGCGTATGCCGACTTTTTAGACGCGTTCGAAGGGGAGGACGTGGGGCGGAAGAAGGGGGGATCGACCTTTGTTCGCAGCTCGGAAGATGCGAGGACGCCTTATCAACCGTCGACGAAGGGTACTATTGAGCGCTCTTCTCGGGCAAGGGCATTGCGAGAGGACATGGAAGAAGTGGGATGCCGTTGTGCAGTTGCCGTCTCCACAGTCTGATACTGACGGACCTTTCAGGTGTCTCCGCCGAGCAGTATCCCCAAACCGAAAGGCAAGCGCGCCATGGATTCGTTCCTCGAGGAAATCAAGAGGTACGTAGGTTCATAACCACGCTCTTCCGCCCCTGACGCCGTGTTCAGGGAGCAGGCGTTGCGGGAGGCTCGGTATTCTCGTTCTGGTAAGTCGATGTAATATGGCACGCTGGAAAGGGCCTTCTCAGCTTCGTCTGTAGCCCACGGACGGTCCGTGACCGCTTTGGCAGGTTTGTGCTCATGTGCGTCTACGGGTCGTCGTTCTCAATCATTTACCCTAGCTTACGAGGGTCAGAGTGGAAGTAAGGATCGAGGTGACCCTGAGGTGAGCGACTTTATGCAAGGGCTCATCCTTTTGTATCTTAGGGCCGTGTTCTCCAGACGTCCAATCTCTTCGTTGCCAATTTGCCGTCCAACGTTACGGAGCAATCCTTGGGCCAGTTCTTTGCTCGCCATGGACCCGTTGGCTCTGTGAGACCCTAGTGTTCATTCGAGTCCACTCAACTGAGAACATGTCCTCAGGTCAAGGTCATGTGGCCTCGTGGTGATGGCACCAGTGGTCCTGGAAGTGATATGACCACGTCAAGACGCAATCGTAACGCTGGTCTCAGTGGTTTTGTGTCATTCATGAAGCGCAAGGATGCAGAAGTCGCGCTGCGAGAAATGGACGGCTTTGATTGGGGAGGTTCAGTGTTACGTGTTGGGTGGAGCAAAGCTGTCCCTATGGCAGCGAAGCCGTTGTATGGTGCGAGTCCTCCCTTTGTGCATGAACCTCAGCCCATTTTCATAGTTGCGACGCGCGAATCACGTTCGCGTTCCCATTCTAGAGATCGACGTCATGGCAGGGGAAGGAGCAGGAGCCGTTCATATTCCTCGGGCCGTCGTTCACGTTCCCGTTCCGGTGGTCGCGGACTCAAGTCTTCCCGACGGTCACGGAGTCGGTCATACAGCTACAGTCGTTCAAGGCGGTATGACAGTCGGAGTCCTCGTCGACGGTCACGCAGCATCACGCGGAGGCGTGAGGAAGACGAGCCTGGTGTCACAGACACCTTCATACGGGCGGTGGCAGCCGAAGTAAAAGGTCACGGCCCTAAATACGCGGAGAATCTCAAAGAATGGGAACGGAACAATCCGAAATATGCTTTCCTCACCGACCGCAAGGTGCGTTGCTTGGCAATCGTCCAAAAAGTTTTTCTAAGATCCGTATTACAGCATCATAGACATGCCTTCTACCGTGGGTTGGTGGAGCGGGACGACACCGTGGAACCAGACTTTGATGATGATGTACAATCTTGTCTCTATGTGTGCTCCGTGTTTCATTGACACGCTCATATTAGGGGTACAATTCGGTATGTTCCACCGACTCCGCGGAGGAATCAGAGCAGGAGCGCACAAAAAAGACCACGCTGGGGAGACTCGCACGGAAGAGGTTCGAGGCGATGTTGCGCGCCCTTTCTGGCAAGCGAGGTGAACTTGCTCGATGTATGACGTTCAGCCTGGAACATGCCGAAGCGGCTCGTGAGGTTTGTAATTATCTCACTGCCAGGTTCCTGGATCTCACCGTCTTTCCCTAGGTCTCCGACACCATCATCTCTTCTTTGTTGGTAGATGGGACTCCGGTCCCACGCAAGATCGCACGCCTGCATCTGATTTGCGATATACTCCACAACTCAGCCGCTCCAGTTCCGAGCGCATGGAAGTTCCGCCAGGAATTCCAGTCACGCCTTGGCATTGTTTTCGACCATCTTTCGACCATCTACCATTCGTTCCCTGGTCGCATCACCGCGGAGACTTTCAAGAAGCAAATTACCTCGGTCGTAGACATCTGGGAAGATTGGATCGTTTTTCCACCAGAATTTACGACCGAACTTCGGGCGAGGCTTGACGGCACTGCCCATGCGGAATTGAAAGCAGACCAAGAGGACAATAACGATGATGGGATGTCGGACGCTCAACCGGCGTACGCATCTCGGTTCAAGGCCAAGTCGTTCCAGCCGGCCCAAGAATCTGGTCCTTCTGCTTCTCAGGGGGGTGGGAAAGACGGCGACGACGTGGACGGTATGCCAATTGAAGAGATGGACGTCGATGGTGTGCCCCTTGATCAGGATGTCGACGGAAGTCTGCTCGAGGACGTTGATGGTGTTCCGCTCGAGGATGCCGACGGCGTTCCGCTGGTGGGCGGTCCCGAGGCAAACGACGCCGACGTGGATGGGGAACCTATGGCGGAGGATGATGTGGATGGCGTGCCATTGTGACATAACACCACGTTATGATCTGTTCCGTACTTTTTGCATTTTTGACTATCCTAATTAAATAACTCGACACATAGTAAGAGATGAAACCCAGTACGACAGCCGAGAATAAAACATATATCCCAAGAAAAGTAACCACCGGTATAGATTTCCAAGTTGCAGAGCAAACCTTTTGAAGATGTAGGGAACGTCAGAGTTCTGTCCGCAGAGGGAGCATTGCCTTTGTTAGCCTCTGCCAAATCTCGGACAGTAGAGCGAAACAGGTGAGGGTATGTCGCTTGTAACTCTCCACCAGACCGAATAAATGCACTTGAAGTCTACCCCAGATGTCTTGTTGCGCGATGTTTGGTGCCGTGCGGCCAGTGATAGGAGCGGGGGACTGCCTCCGTGTAGTCTGTATATCAGGCGTTGGCGACATCGTTCAACCCCAAGGCCCTCAAGGAAAATAGACTTACCTTTCCGGAGACGGCCTTTTCTGCTTCGTGGATCAGCCTCGCAGAATCTTCCTCTCTAGTCTCCTTCCACATCTCCCGGAAGTGTTCAACAGCGTGCAGACTCTCGCTAAAGCGATGAAGTGTGTTGATCAATGCGACGACTTCCGAGCGCTGCAACAGGTTCTGGTTCGTGTCATGACTACATAGACCGAACGAGTTTTCGCAACGAGATCATGATACAGGGGGAAGGAAACGTACTGGAGCGCGTTTTCGTCCATTTCAAACAGGACCTTGAGAGCTGTAGCCACGCCAGTGGTTTGAACCTTGCCCCACAGACGACACTTGTCACAACCGATACAGTCCATGATCCGGGACACATTGCGGAAGTGCTGTTTAAACTCTTGTTTCAGAACCTGCGGTAACGGTCAGAGACGAGATGACTGGGTGTGGATGGTTGCACAGACATTGGCATTCGCTCCACGGAAAAGCACGCGTTCGTCAAACTTGCCGACGTGTCTCGCAATGTCCATTACATTGTCGAGCTTCATGAGCGTCCGAACTTCGTCTTCCAATTCGAGGGCATGTGGATGATCGTGAGGGATAAGGCTGTTCCCTGACAAAGAACAGTAGTCGTATTCAGATAGATAAGGTGCGAGGCGAGCAACAGCGCGGAGGAGTAAGACTGTGTTGAAATAAATGTACTGGAGACGCTCGGGGTGGGAGGCTACTTTGGTGACAAAACATTCGAGATTCGGAGACTAGAGGGATCATGAGAGGGAAGTAATGTTGTGGATGAAGGACCACTTACCCATTCACCAGTTGATTGATTCAGCCACTCCGTGCATATGTGCGTCGAGATTGATGCGTGAAGACCTGCGTGAAATTAGCATGAGCACGAAACTCGTTCCGCCAAAGTACATACCAGATATTATCTTATAATACACTCTCTTTTCCAAACAGTCTCCGTCTGCGTCTTGACCGTCCAAAGGCTCGCGCAGGACGTTGGTCAAAGTATCAGGGAGGGTAACGGGTGCCGCGGATTTTCCGGTGAGAAGGTTCAGTTCTGAAAGACCAAAGCAGTTCTCTTCGTAGATCGCTTTCCAGACGCGATGGGCTGAGTGTCCAGAATATCCTGTATATCGTTCGGGAACAAGGCTTAGATCGACATAGTCGCCCTCTAGCATAGAACCGTGTGAGCGCTTAAAATAGCGTGAAGAGCAGACAATGCGAAGGTACCTGTCATGTCATCAAGAAAGCAAAAGTCAGAGTCACGATAGTAACAACCTGGTAACTGGATCCGCTGTGAACTTGCGTTAGATATAACAGAGGTCTACAGTATCCATACATGCCTGATCTTGGGGAGGAAGGTCGATTTTACTCAAAGCAGCCGCCCTCCACTTTTCGGGTATTTCACTCTGTAACAAGATTGAAGAGTAAATGTCGGCCATGACGACATTTGCGTACCTCGTCTACGGTGGTGATGCCGCATTCACGGTTCATGCAGAAACCATTCTCCTGCCAAAAGGGACATTCTCGGTATAAATCGACCTTGCATGAGGCAGTTGAGTAAGATGTTTCAGTAGATCAGGAGGATGATTTACCTGAAAGTACCTAAAGAATGGCGTCTGGACAAGGTCATGAAGATTCGTGTACAGCTCTTCATTGACGCTCTCGATGGTCTCATAGTCACACATTGTGGTTTCGATCGGACCTGTTGTCTAGGGTATAGTGTGATGACGCCACAAAGAAGATACAGATCAAGGCGGACATACTTGGCGCTGACAGAGGGGTTCACCGCGGACGGGTCTGTGCTCCAGGACATCTTGGACTTGGTGTTTGCGCACGAGCGCGTCACCGAGAAAGAATGAGCCATGTGCGGTCGTGCTTGTAGCAATAGTAAACGCGAGCGCGAGACAAGCCCTGCGACACGCTCGCCGCATTTCTCGTGATGATGGTACTTTGCATGTCTGCACGATCACGCTTCCACGTAGTATTTATTGGTCACGTGATATGTAAAATCAATGCATGTGACATTCACGTCGGATCTCGGCATGACTTCCGATAAATCAAGTATCATAGCCATAACGTACAACTACGCCCGCCTTCGGTAACTTTTTCTTTGAACCTGTGGCAGGGCTTAACCGTTGGAGAGGACTGATCGTGGAGACCGCAGCCAAGAACTGGATTTCTCGGACTCCCCCCACGTGTCCAGCATGCTTGAACCCACGTCACAGAGCGGCTAGAGGCACTTGAACAAGCACTTCCCTTGTACACGGTTCGTTTCGCCTCCTCATGCGTGCACTGACAGATGATAAGGAACTGAGGGTTCCGTGGGTGCTGCAATCCACGAGTCCAACATCCCCCAGACAGACCCTTGTGACCACAAAGCTTCCGTACATCAATTCTTTCAGAGATCTCTCACCGGAGCCGTCACGGTCACCAGTTCAAAGAGTGGGTTGAGAGAAGCCTGACAAGTGGGTTAGATCATGTATTGCGACTTCGTCAGTCGCGACTCATTCTCACGCAACTTCTTCGCTCACCGCATGGACCGCCGTACCCGATACACTGGTCTCGGACGATCGCTCGTTCACGTGAGTGAACCATTACCTGCCCGTGCGCCGGCCCTGTGAAGTTAATCAACTTCGCAACGAATGACAAGCTACTGACGAATCTAGATGGGTCGCCCTCGAGGGTCCGACTCACGAGACTGGGGCGGACATGAAGGCCAGTGGCCAAGTCAGAGCTACTGGGATCAGCAATATCTCGATTATAAAGTTGGTGTTTGATCAGCCATCAATGCCATGCCGCTGAGACGCATCACTGTTGATAACGGCAAATGTTAACCAGGTGGAGTAAGTGTGTCACAATATCATGTTGGGTGTATCTCATGCTCGCCAGGTTTCAGTAAAAGCAATAGAATTTACCTCACCGCTTAGACCTCCACCTGTAAAATTACCTCAGAAGCCATCAGGCAAGTTACGCCACAGTCTGTGGGGAGTTGTGACCCATTCTCAATGAATTTGCCGCCGAGTACAGTGCAACGCCAGTACAAGTAAATTCGGTGTACCAGGTCGCTGAAGGGACTACTGGTTCCCAAGGTTAGGACCCAGAAAGACAGAAGGCAAATATCATGGTAAGGGGTATTACTGAAATGGGGAGCATGATCGACCAGGATGCAGTTGATCACGCTTTCACCGGAAGACGTAAAGCATGGAGTGACTTGGATAGAGGTCAGAGGATGTACAACAAGGCTGACCGTACCAGGGAAGGGTGCATGGCTGGGCGATAAGCAACCTTGGTTTTTATTTTTTATAAGATATATTTCAAGTACGAACTGGGGCCAATAATGGGATTAGGTTCACACGTCTATTACGCAGGAGATTTGGGAAAGTGCAGACGTCTTTCCTAAATTCATTCCCTCATCATCTTACTTTTTTTTTTCCCGGTCATTGCGTCGAGCTCCATCGTCGAGCTCAACGTTCAGGTATTTTCCGTCAAAGGTTCTGTGTCGTGGACAGCCGCAACTCTCAGACATGGACACGTCGGCGACTTCCCCTCCTGGCGCGGCTGAACTGCAGGTTTGGATGCCATTTCTGCTGCGTGCCCCAGGCAGAGGTAGTTGACTGGATACGTCTAGAAGCTACATGGTCTGGAAGACACGTCAGATCCCATCTCGCCTGCAGTAGAGGATGAGAGCCCGGTCAAGTCACCCGCCAATAACGCGGTGGTGGATCCGAACGATCAGTCTGCTTTTCCGTCTCTCGCATCTTCTACCGCTCCTGCCCAGCCCGCCAAGTCTGTCTGGGGTGCCGACTCTGGCCCTCGCATCAAGGCTACCGTCCGGTCTCAGCCTATGGTCTCAGACTCTTTCACCTTGTCCGCCATCGAACTTGCGGTGAACAGGGACGGCAAACCTACTTCGCTCGGAGAGATCATGAAACAGGTCATGTCCAAATTTAAAGTTAAGATCGAGGCCTCAGCCAACCAGAGGACACGCCAAACCACGTTCCACATGAAGTCTGAGTCTCAGAAGGAGCTTGACAGGGCGAAACGGAACCTGTTGGCTCTTTTGAGCCCCGTGGTGCGTTTACGTATACCTCTCTGTGATTTTTCTCCCAATGTAGTTTCAGGTCACCATTACCCTGCCTGCTCCTGTTTCTACCATTCCGGCTATCATCGGACCCAAAGGTTGGTCACCATTTGCTTTCTGGGTTCGGGGTCCTGACCATTCATCAACAGGTGCCACGCTGAAACAGGTGCGGGAGCAAACTGGAGTGAAAGTGGACATTCCTCGTAGGGACAGTATTACATCCAACGGTCATCTCAACGGATCAGCTAATGGGACTACCACACCTGCCGACGAGGAAGACGAAGTCCTGGTTCCTATTACGATCACGGGCCCGCAACCTCTCGCACAGGAAGCTCGGGTCATGCTAAACGAGATCATTTCGGCAAGGACTTCTAGATCAACCCAACGCGTGAAGAGTATCCCGCATCACATCCTTCCGTTTGTCATTGCCCGCCGCTCACTCTTCATTGAGGCAGCGCAGGGCAGTGAAATCCACCTTGCTCTGAATGCTCCGGAATACGAAATCACTGTCAACGGCGACCGCGAGGCCGTCGTCCGTGTTGTCGAAGCCATCCAGGGAACTATCGAATCGTTCAAGTCTGCACTCATTTCGGTCAAAATCTCGTTGCCTAAGCGCCAGCATCGTCTCCTTGCTGGCAAAGCCCTTGATGAGATTATGACAACGAGCCGGTGCTCCGTCGTCGTTCCGCAGCCCCATGAGCAGGCTGAGGAGGTCTTGGTCTACGGCAAGCAAGAGGACATTTCTGCTGGTCTTGGTACTGTCATGGAGAAGGCGAACTCACAGTACATCCACGAGTTCCCGCTCCCTGGTCCTATGGTGCTCTCACGCCAACTCTTCACTTACATCACGCGCATCAACTACACCAAGACCCTCAGCGGTGCTCATCCGGGCGTTTCCATTTTCACGCCATCCGCAACGGCAATCAGTCAAGCCTCGGTCCTTAATATCGACATCGTCGGAGAGAAGTCGTTGGTGGATGCCGTCGTCAGACAGGTTTCGGAACTTCTTGGCAAACTGATTGGCGCAACGAAGGAAGTTGCCATTGATTGGCTCATCCACCGAGTTATTATGGGAAAACACGCGAAAAAGTGAAAATTTGCTTATACCTTTCCGCAAGCCTCTCTGACGTCACCTAGGTTGAAGCAGCTCTACGAGGCTCATAATGTGCAAGTTTTCTTCCCTCCTGAGTCTGCGGAGCAATCGTCAGTTCTCCTGGTTTATGACCCATTCTCCCCTTCTGCCTCGCCTTCGCCTGTTGAGAAAGAGAAGCACCTGGATGAGGTTGCTGAGGAACTGCTTAAAATGGCCAAGGATGCTGCCGACATCAAGAGCGAGCTAATCTCTGTCGAGAAACGCTGGCACGAAGCGGTGCTTGGCAAAGATGGTACCACTCTCAATGCGTAAGTTGTTTATAATGCCAGCCGTGAGTCTCGTGTGACTGTTGTCTTTAGAATAATTGGGGAAGAAAAGGCCCTGTCGATCAAGGTTGGCGCCGAGGCAGGCGATTCATCCACTCAGGATGTCATCCTAGTCCGTGGGGTCGGCGCAGACGTCGATCGTGCTGTCAAGGAAATCCTACAGGTCATAGAGGATGCCAAAAACGATGCCATTGTCAGCAGCTACGTAAGTGAATTTGACAGTACACCCCTTTTGTTTATTGAATTACACACAATATTCTAGTCTACGGAGTTTGAGATCGACAAGGAATACGTTGGTCGAGTTGTTGGTGCTCAGGGGGTTGGTATCAACAAGTTACGAGACCAACTCGGTGTCAGAGTGGACCTCTCCGATGAGGTGGAGGAAAAGGAGAAAGACAGTACCAAGAAGAAAAAGATCGTTCACCAAAAGTCCAAAGTCAAGGTGGGTCACACGTACCAATGGTAGGATAGGGCTGATGCCGTGTTCAGATCACAGGACGCAAGGAGAACGTCGAGGAAGCCAAGAAACGCATCCTGGCTCAGGTCGAGAGATTGGTTGGTTTCTCAGAATCGGCACACCCAACATGTCATTGACATCATTGTAGGCAGACGAAACAATGGAAACCCTCAAAATCCCCGCTCAATTCCATGCTTCCCTCATTGGCCAGAGTGGTAAATATGCCATTCGTCTGGAGGAAAAATACAGCGTCAAGATTACATTCCCCCGTGGATCCTCGGAAAGCAATGAAAACAGGACTCGTGAAGCCCTTAAGCCTGATGAAGTCCTTGTCAAGGGTGGTAAAAAGGGTGTGGCTGGTGCTAAGGCTGAACTTCTCGAGGCCTTGGAGTTTGAAAAGGAGTCCAATATCGTCCTCAAGTTCACTGTTCCGACTCGTGCTGTTGCGCGAATTCTTGGTAAAGGCGGTGCGAGTATCAACGAGATCAAGGAGGACACGGGCGCCCAGATCGACATCGACAAGACTACGGATGACAACGTTGTGACTAATATCACTGTCCGTGGAACCAAGGACGCCATCAGCGCTGCCCAAACTGCTATTTTGGCTATTGCTGATCAGGTTGGTGAGGAGACGTCGACATCCCTCGTCATCGAGACGAAATTCCATAGGACTATTATCGGGGCTGGTGGTCAGGGCTTAAAAGACTTGATCCTTCGTTGTGGTGGTCCATCCGATTCCAAGCTGCAAGCAGGGCTTGTTCGGTTGTAAGTAATTCTTGTTCTCCGACGGTAGCTAGCCCCAGGCTAATCACGATATCAGCCCTCGGCAGGGTGAGGCCACAGACGAAGTGCGTCTTCGTGGAGAACCTGCCCTTGTCGACAAAATCAAGGCGGAGCTCGAGAAGACGGTTGCTGCTTTGAGAGACCGCGTAGTGCTGGCTGTCGAGATTCCATCAGCCCAGTACCGTAACCTCATTGGCAGAGGTGGTCAACACCTGAATGAACTACAGACTCGCACGGGTGTCCAAGTACAGTTCCCTGGTTCTCGATCCTACCACCATGTAGGGGAAGCTGCCAACGCAGACGATGTCAAGGACGCAGATCCTGCTGATATCGTTAAAGTCTCTGGGTCTCGCTCTGCTTGCGAGGCTGCAATCGGTGAACTCAAGGTATGCTGCTTCAGGCAACGAAGATACGAACGATTTACCTTTTTGCCAGGCACGGGTCCAGAACGCATCGGCCCCTGTAGAACAGCTCACCGTCGTGGTGTCCGTACCTTTGAAATACCATCATGCTATTTCGCAGCAGGGGAGCTTCTTCCGCAACCTCCGATCTTATGGTGTACATGTCGAGCAATCTGCTCACCCCCAAAAATCTGCAGTACCCACTCATCCTCCGCAAACTACCCCATCGGTTGCACGAATTGACGATGCAGAAGAGGATGCCCCAGAATCGAACTGGCAAGTTGTCCCCAATTACCAGGACGCGGAAGAAGGTGATTCAGAGTGGACGCTGAAAGCGAAAGATGCCGCAAAGCTCGAGCGTGCAGAGAGTGATATCAAGACAGCCATTGAACAGGCTGCAGCAATGACACGTGTCGGCTTCTTGACCCTTGCTGACCGTTCTGCATTCCCGAAAATTGTCGGGTCGAAGGGCTCGAATGTTGCTCGCCTACGTGCTGAGACTGGTGCTGACATTACTGTCAGCAGAGAGAACAATACTATTGTTATCATGGGTGCGTTTCTGTATACTGCGTTAATTCAAACGTCCAACTTTGACTGATTGTAGGTTCTGAAACTGCTGTTGAGGAGGCGAGGGAGGCGATTCTCAAACAAACCGCCTCTCCACCACGTTCGGGTCGTCGCTAGGCATTTGTTCGTCACATGAACCGCATATTTACATGGCATGTATCGTCTACAAACTATCTGGAATGGATCAATACGTCAGGCCGGAAAGAGCAGGAGTAAATCGAGTATGAGTGCTCTGCCGCGACGCCGCAGAGATTCTGCTAGACGAGTTTCAATTCGATTCAAAAATGAGGGTAGCGCTTCTCGCCTCAGACCGGCCATTGGCGCATCGAAAATTTCTACATGAACGTCGACATCACACGAGGATACGACTCCATCTTTGGTCCTCCATCAGAGCCTATTTCCGTCGGCAAGTTTCTTGATGACACCGCTTCAGTTGCCTTTCCCTCATCAAATGATGTGCTTAATCACCCCGGCTGGCAGAGCCTTTCAGCGGATGAGCGGGCTGCGATAGAGGCAGAGTGCTCCGGAGGGTGAGTTCACAATCACAATCTTCTCGTCCAAATTCATGGGTCCATCTACGCCCGACACTACAGTGTTTCTGAGCTGAAAGCTGCAGTCGAAGAGGTGTGGAATAATCCTATGCTCTCTGCACATCTCTATCGCACACATGCTGCCGCAGTGCATGCAGTGCATAGCCAGACTGGTGACCCGGTCCCAAAGGGACGCAAGCGAAAGCACCTGCCAGACCTTGAAGCGGCGGAAGCCCAGCCAGAGGTGCGTGCGTTAGGGGAGAAACTGGAAGCCATTTCGCTTCGATGCTGGGGGTGAGGTTCCTATGATATGCGTTCCTTCGTGCCAGGCTTGATGGCAATAGATTGAACCAGGATTCCGCGTTCTTCATGCGCGCATCCAAGCACTCGGACTTTAATGCGCTCAAATATGTCAAGAAATCGGGATGTGGCGCGTTGACTTGCAATCAACCACCTTCTCAGTCTCCCCGGCTTACTGGAGCTAGCTCTGACCCTTCTCCAACGCTGGGCGAGAGTCCTTCGCATGGAGATGCTCTCATTACGCTTACTGTGCACAATCGCTTGCCCTGGGTCCGCAGCCGGCTCAGTCGTTTCTCGCAGCACGTCGTGCTGTCTTCTCAGACTCTCGCCGATTTCGTCCGGGTGATACCTTGTGATTCAAGTGAAATGCCGAGCGAAGTCGTTGATAACCACGGTAAGGTGGTTGGGTATACATATAAAAGCGAAGGGCAACAAGGCGAAGGGGTCACAGCATGTGCTGGAGAAGGGTGTTTGTTGCTCGTCGAAGGCGTCGTTTATGGGGACGGACGGCCTGGCAACGACTATGCAGAGTATTCCCTATCCCTACTCATTGGGGTTTTGCCTCACGTCATGCCTTTTGCGTAGCAAGCTCCTGTCTCATCTGCACGATCTGCCAGAAGAAAAACGATGGCAGATCACCAAGGCACCCACATCGCTAAGCCAGACGCCGTTCACTTCCCTTACTCTCCGGATCAATCAGCCGTATTGGATGCTCCATCAAGGAAACTGCGAACACTTTATTGTCGTCGATCAGATCAGGTGCGTACTGTCCCTGTGCGCCGCCGTTGGGCGATTCGTGACCCATCCTCAGGTTGTCTCACCCACTCGATCCACCATCTGGGTACCCCCTCACTGTGCATACTATGTCCACGCTTGGTGACATTTGTAAAGCTTGTGCCAAAGTTCCCGCAGTGCTTACAGTTGTAGGCGATATTCGACTAGGCGAAAGTCCGTGTTTGCTCTGTGCTCCCTGCTGGCGGAACATAGGACCACCGAAGGGTGAAGACGCAGATGAAGTAATAGTGGTATCGCTAGTGAAGCATCGTAGAGCATGGGAAGATGGCATAGGTGTATAACCGACTTTGTCACAAAAGTTGAAGAACCACAAAAGGATATTACTGTCAATTTGCTGCAAGTCAAGTCATCGAGGCCCAGCCGTCGATACAGAAGGTACAAGAACATATGTCATGGAAGTAGTGCGATCAACGTCCGTTTATTAACTTACGGTCATACAATGAATGTAAAATACTCTTGCCAATACCACGCCAGTGGGTTTTGAACTCGGAAGGGAAAGGAGCATCGAGAACAGACCACCAGATGACGACCAAGATGCCTCAACTGGCAACGGGATAGATAGGTTGGTCGTGTACCGCTAGATCAAACTTTCCAGACTACCGCGTTTTTGTACGCCCAGAACCAGTCATCCTAGGAACAACAGCGTCACGTCTGCTAAGGTGGAGTCAACTACAATTTCCCCAGCCTGATACGCAGTCCATGGCGTCATCGCATTTCCCCATCCGATACACCCATATGACCGTGCTGTTGAGTTGAAATCCACAATCATGGTTCTTTGCTGACCGGGAGCCCAGGGATTTGGCGCGCTTGCATTGCCTTGTATAAGACTTGTAGATCCTTGTATTGTGGACACCTGGAAAGCTCCCTCGAAAAGGCTGTCAACAACCATATCGGTAGGACCAAGGTCATTGACGGCCCGGAGTTGGATAATCGATGGGGGGGATGCCGGATCGTGAGAGACGTTGACGGACAATGGACCAGAAAAAGTGCGAAAGTTCGCAATAAAGTTGGGTCGCGACGGGGGGTTCACGTTAGGCGCTAGAACAGTGATGTTCGCGGCCAAGGTACTGCGCAGACGCAATGTAAAAAAGTCATATAAAAGCCGGGAATGAAGACAAGACACACCTGTTTCCTGTGTGTAGATCGAGGAAAGTGGGAAACTGAGAATTTGGATCGTTGTACAAGCTGATATTAGCGACGATCGGCCTATCAATGGAAAAGACGGTGGTGTGAGTACGGTTCAGCATGTAGTGGCTGGACAAACTAACGCCATGACAGTGCTAACGAGGAGAGAGGTTTCTGCATGGAACGTCCCTGTCACTTGTTCTAGCGATGTATCCACCAGCAACCTGTTGGCTTGTACAAACTGTCGTGGGGAGTGTTAGATGTGCTCATTATCCAGCTATCTTGGATCGCTCACACCCGCGGTTACCCGAGAGATAGGACCTTCGATAGAGAGCTTGTCAAAGCTCACACTCTCGCCAAAGTAGCCGAACCGCTGATCGAACATGGGCAGTAACGTGGAGAAAGAGTCAACCCGCAAAGGACTTGCGGTTTGCGGGAACAGAAGAGTAATGTTGTATAGGATAGTGTCGGCTGAGGTGAGGTTGTCCGGAATCTGCACAAGTATGAGTAAGTGGCGGAACAATTGATATGTGATCCGGAAGACAAACATAAAGAGAAAGGTCAGTGAAGTTCTCGGCGATGGTGAAACAGGTGAAGGTCTGATGGAAAACACTTGGGGAAGAAGCTTGCATCATGATCGATAGGACAGCATTTTGGACGCTCTGGTTGGGGTTGATGCCAGTGTAGAAGGCACCCTGAACAAGGCTAAGATCACCGATGATGGATGCGTTAGATGCGAAGCTGAATTGTCCGGTCGGGGAAACTTCAATTTCGGTTCTGCAAAAAGTCGCGACCAAACTCGGTGAACGTAGGGTAGGATGAAAGGATAAAAACGTACGCCGCCACGACGACGGGGACAACAGTATCGCTAAGATAGTCGACAGCCGTGAAGTTGTTACAGACAGGATGTATTCCTGATTGGTTGGGACTTGTGACATTGTTGACGTTGCCAGAGAAGGGGGGAGGTTGTTTATCCGGCCAACCGATGGCATAAGTGAGCGCGTTGAAGGGGTATTTCACTTGATTCCCGGTTTCTTTCTGCTATGAAGGTGAGGAAAGGGGGGTTGAAGGAGGAGGAGAACGCACATGAATGATGAAAGGGACGCCAATGGCGAGAGTGAGAAAAATGTATACGACAAGAGAGATGATGGTGGCTCTCCACAGACGGGAGTCGAAGAAGCGGCGACGAGGCGGGGGTTTGTAAAGAGTGGCTTGTGAGTCGTTGAGACCGCCGAGGGCCAGCGCCTGGGAGGTTTCATAGTCGGGAAGGGGACTGAAAGGACGACGGCTCGCTGCTCTTTCTGGATAACGGACGGTAGGAAGAGCGACGGGCGGGTCCTTTATCTTCTGGGTGTCGTCTTCGTCGGCAATGATCATCCCTGTTGACTATGACATGGACAGGGGGCGGTGGACGACGACGACGGCGGCGGCGGCGACGGGGAAAGCGTGGGTGCGATTCAACGTCGCCAATGGCCCAAACAGAAACGTCCTATCACGCACGGCCTTGCCAATTTCGGAAATCTAGGCTATTCCAGGTACACAATCACGTGATCGCCATCACCCCGGCAATATCGGCAGCATGCCATCGCGGAGTAGCGGACTTTAAATATATTCCATCTCACCTTCCTTAAATACTCATTCCCCTCTCCCTTGTCTTCCTCTTCCTCATCTCCTCCCTCCGTCTCGCCGATGGATCTCATCAAGGAATACGTCGACAGAGGTATCCAGACGGAGGTAGATACTGTACCCTCGCCATATGCTGATCCCGCGGTGGTTCTCGCCGCACCACCATTGATCCGCCGTGCAATCGCACAGGAACCCACCGAGCACCATAATTCGATCCCAACATCGTCTCCCACTGGACCTGACAGCGCTTGTCCCGCCCCGTCAAGTCCGATACTCGCCCCATTGGTTTCTCGCCGGCTTTCCAAACGTAAACTCGCTCGGTACCAAGCTGCGGGAATCGTGAGCCGGCGCATCGTGTCAATGCCAGAAAGCAAGAACGAGGCTTCTTCGATCCTGTCTCAGAGTCACGGTAAACGAGTCGTGTCTATGCCTGATCGTGTTCGGCCAGCATTGGAACCATCTGTGGAACTTTTCCAATCGCCTTCCGTTGCAGCTGGCGACTCATTTGGATCATACAGCGGACAGAGCGAGCGTGTTCGCGTCTTGAGCGCACCTTCTGATGTTCCTCAAACCCCCTCACCACCCTCCTCCCCAGAGTCTCTTCTCATTATCGCAGCTGGTACCCAACTTCCAGACGGCTTTTTGCGTCGAAAGTACTCCCCAGAACCGCTTCTCGAGGAAGACGAAGGTGATCCGGACGCATATATTCATGGTTACTTACCGATCGCAGTGATTTGTACCGTTCCAGATTGGATCACGTGGGCGAACTCCCCTCCGCGCCCCATACCCGCTCTTCATGGCCCCCTCTCCTTGCCATATGCTAGATGTCCATCGTGAGTTGTACGATATTCGCCGCGAGCAACTCAAGTATGGTGTCTCTTTAGCGGTGCAGAGGGAACGATCATCGAAGAACCGGATAATGTCGCCCAAATGATTTGGGGGTTGGGTCCGGACGATCTACCTCATAATCAGCTTCGCACCGAGGCCCTCTCTTCCAACCTCGACAACCCTCAAAATGCTCCTGCGCACGGGCCGAATCAAGTTCCCCCACGTTTACAAAAGAAGCGGACTCCGGTTAGTCAACAAGTTCCGAAGTTGTCCCGGGCGCAGACCTCCGCACACACGAGTCACGCGAAGCAAAGCCCCGCACGCACGCAGCGACAAGCCTACATTGATAAGCGTCGTCCGCTGAGCCAAGTTCCACCCGACGTCGAGATCCCTCAAGAGATCACTGACGAGCTTTCGTGGAATGACGCACAGCCAATGCCAGCTGGCGTTGGAGTTCCCGACAATCTCGTGAATGATTCAGACGCGTTTCCGGCAGATAAAAATCGTATTCTGGAATGGAAACTTGCTCGCCTCCGTCAGGTGCTCAGAACTTCATTGGTTGATATGGATTCATACAATGCCTACCCAGGGCGACTCGAGCCTGTCATTCCAGCCGCTTTGGCCTCAGGACTTCCGCAGTCGTATCCTCGTATCTTCGTCGAGCCTCGCCCAAATGAATCCGTCAACTCCACCACGAGACAATTACCAACTGAAATTGCGCAGCAGTACCGCCAGCAACAGCTGTATAGGCAAGCGCTTCAGAAGCAAAAACTACAAATACAGAATTTTCTTCCCACCCCACCAAACTCCTCGTCCCCTCAATGGTCTTCTCATTTCTCTCCGTATCTGACTTACTGTTCAACGTTTTCCCCTGAATTGGTTGGTTCCGTTGACCATACGGCCCCTCTTCCACCGCAAAAATTCCGATCCGGTTCTAATCCTTCGCAGTATCTTTCCCATGTCCACGACCGGAATGAACAGGATCATGTCAACAACTTCGATGCGAACACAAATATTTCGACTACCCAAATCCTGGCAAATGTTGACTCAGTTGCGCCCCTCAGGCAAGGTTCGTCCTCAAGCACTCTAGCAAAATATATCAAACAACTGCAAGCGCTGTCTCCGATCGCAAATTTCTCGCCGATGCAGCAAGCTCCGGTATCAAAAGTCCCCCTGGCCACGTTACCTTCCGTTGATGAAAGCGCTGTTGGCGCCTACCATTCACCCGTTATTCCAACACCCCCCTCACCAGAGTCACCGCAAACTCTATCCCGAAGAGCTTCATATAGTGCACGCTCGATGGCCTCGATGCGTCCCATACAACGGCGTCTCTCATCTGTGCCTGAAGAAGACAGCGCCGCTCTCCTGGAACTCTCCGCGTCCGTATCCTCGCCTGGGTTACCAAGCCAGATCACAGCTGATATTATCTCGTCGAATCATGACATAATAACGGGATACCAAGCTCGCTATCTCGACGTGCCTCTTCCCGACGTTACACGGATGCCCGTGGCTCCTAATTTGCCTGAATTCGAAAACAACTTAGGGATCTCGTCTATCGCTTTCTACCACGACACTTCTCCGGTCAAGGTTCGACTTCCCGCGACCAAAGAGCACGACACTCCAGAGCAGGCCGGCGGGTACCGCGAATCGAGTAAAGTGAGTCAGCATGGACATAGAAAGAAACACCGGCACCGGAAGATCAAGGGGACCACTACGAACGAACAAGCGCCGACGCCTGGCCTTGTAGGTTAAAACACACGTAATTTCTCTTTGTGCGTTGTCATAGCATCGTGTTTTCATGCAGCGTTGTAACTTGTTTGTCTGTACGATATGAAATACATCCAAGCTGATTCACTCGTTGAAAGCTTGTACATGCAGAAATTTTTACAAGGCCGATGTGGGAACCGTTCATTGCTTTACGAACAAGTCGGTGAATTGATCCACGCGAAGCTTGGACAGGCTGTTGGCGTCGGAGACGATGTCCAGTATCCTAGGAAATCGTAACCCGTTGGTCCGTCGTCGGACACGAACACGCGAAATACTCACTTCTTTTGGTGAGCCGCATCATAGTGGTAGGAGATGTGTCGCCTGAACTTCTCGATCAGGAGAGGCGTCCCCTCTTCGCGGCGGCGCTTGTGTCCAACGGGATACTCAACCACAACCTCGTCCAGTGCAGTACCGTCGTTCAGTTCGACCAAGAGGGCGTTGCCAATGGAACGCTTGTTGGGTTCGTGGTAGTCGACCGAGAACGTCTTGTCTTCAACACAGTAGATCTTGGCACGCAGCGCATCGATGCGAGGATCGGCCGCGGACTTGTCAGTGTAAGACTCGGATGTGAGTTCGCCAAAGACGAGAGGGTAAGCAACCATGTAGCTAATGGCGTGACTGGGTATGGTCGTTGTTGCCGCAGTGAGATTCGCGTGTTAATCGGAAAAAGAATGGAAGAAACGTACTCTCGGTCGGCAAAGTTGTCCAAGGGACCTTGCTTGTCGATGATACGAATGGCAGCCTCCTGCGTGCGGATACGCACGCTCTTGATGTCATCCGAAGATTTACCCATCGCTTTGAGCTGCGCGTGAATGGTGTGCGCAGCCTCGACGGCGGTCTGAGCGTGGAATTCGGCAGGATAAGATATCTTAAAGAGGACGTTCTCCATGATATAGGAGCCAAACGGCATCTGGAACTCGAATGGATTGCCCTGGTCAATATAGACGTCATCAGAACTCGACCGTCGAGATGACCGGGAGAGCACACCTTGAACAGGACATCGTAGAAGCCCCAGGTCTTGGCGGTGAGCACGGACGGGAGGCCAAGTTCGCCCCTTTTGACGAGGAGGGCAAGATTCACGGCGCGCGAGCATGCGTCGCCAGCCGCCCAAGATTTGCGAGGGCCGGTGTTGGGTGCATGGCGGTACGTGCGAAGAGACTGACCATCAACGAACGCCTGCGAGACGGCATCGATGGTCTGGGAATGGGAGAGTCCGCTACGACGCACGGTGAGCCACGGAAGGATGAGAAATGAGCAGACCTCACAGCAGCTTCGATACCACAGCGGTGCTGGCTACCTTGACGAGCACGACGTGGTCGAGACCGACGCGGTTGAACGAGTTCAAGAGCGCGAGGCCGCCTTGAATCTCGTGCGCTTTGATCATGCTCTCAAGGATGTCGTGGACCGTCAGCGGTTGACCCTGTCGTGCGAGGTGGTCGGCGACCGCGAGAATGGCGCCGAGGTTGTCCGATGGGTGACCCCCTATAGCACGCGATCAGTACAG